>CAMQGK010000242.1:4145000-4265000 GCA_947000775.1 Pterois miles | reverse complement strand
CGTCCATGACCAGCACTTATCGTATGATAAGTGCTGGTCATGGACTTGAAAGAACTGAAAGCTCAGATACAAATGGAAAAGAAATATTAATTTAGGATCTCAAATATCTGCTTACCCATAGGGAAGGCATACTGGTTTGGGTCGCCGCCGCCACCACCCCCCATGTAATCACCTCTGGGCGGCCCCACAGAGTAGTCTTCTGATGCATTAGTCTTGGTACGAGGCTCAGCCAGGATGGCCCTGTAACCTAATAAGACAATCATCATCAATGAAACAGTTCTGGGAGACGAAATTGTCCACATAAAAACTTAACTGTACAGTATAAATTCAGTTATAAATACGTAGACATTCAGTCTTCCAGTACCAGTGCTTTTTTCCTGCAGCTACTTCTACCACAAATAATGAACCAGTAAGAAGTTAACACCATCTTACTTTTGTCACAGTTCTCTATGGCCATGGCAGCTTGGGAGGGTTTGTAGTATCTCACATAACCCAGTCCTTTACTTTCCCCTGTGGTCTTATTCTTGATGATCACACAATACTCAATATCACCATACTCCTGAAAGAGAAACAGACAGACAAAGCCAAGGATTAACAGATTTGTATTCATTCTGCTTAACTTGTTATGTAGGATTATACATGATCTAATGTCTCCATTCACTCTTTGAAACCTGTTATCTCTAATGACTTTCGCCACAGCAGCTTTGCGGTGATGCTGTGATGTGTGGTGAGCACAGCTCAAACCAGGCCGCAGTATCACAAGCGGCTCTCCTCCACCGGGAAGACATTTGGTGTATCTATGTTACCATCCAGGTGGAAAAAGTAGAGCTTATACAAGCTGTACAGTGCCAGAAACATGTCATAATGAAAAGGGGAAGGGTGTGGAAAAGATAAATATGTAGTGGTTATAGTTACTTTGAATGTGTTTTTAAGGTCCTCCTCTGAGAAGGACTTGGGGATCATGACAAAGATCCTGGTCAGCTCTTCATCCTCAACATCTCTGTGTTTTGTTGAAGACCGGGACTGGGCGATAAACACCTATACAACAAAGCAAAAAAGGAGAGAAAATGGTTACAACTGCAACCTAAATACACATTCAGAAAATTAAAGCAAGATACACATAAATGATTGTTTTGACCCAGTGAAATGAAAAAAACATATTTTCATAGTTTTAATAGTGTGTCCCTGGATTAACTGTTCAATCATTATATGTTAAATGTGTTAAAACATCAGTATCAGAGTATTTTGGACATGTAATCCTTGTCTTTTTTTCATCTGTAAAACGGTTTTATATATTTGATCCTGTTATTTACAAAAATTCATCCAAACCAATGAGACTTGAGGGGCGGAAACCCTAAACCGCAACAACGGCCTCGGTAGGTATCAGGCCCGCCCACTTTTTAGAAGTCCAATCAAATGCGAGGGATTTGATTTAAAGCTATCCCTACCAATCAGGCCTTTCACTGAGACACGTCCCAGGAAAGAAGCTAAACGTGCTCTATCGTCTACTTCATGCAACTCGTGAAAACTAAAAACGCAATGAAAGGCTTCAGCATTGTTTAATTACTCCTAAAACAACTAGGCTATTAGCTGTATTTATTCTGTCTTTTGTCTACGTCCATGACCCGATCCACCCGTAATGTTGGTTACATGATAAATTGTTCAAAAAGAAAAACACGCTATCGCCCCTTTGTGTAACGTTAGCACGTTAGCAAGCAAGCTAGCGTTACTGACCAGCCCTAACTTGTAATTCAACCGATTTAACTGAAACTTACAAAATATTAACAGCATATTGCATTGACTCTAGCGACCTAACTGTTAACGTTACCTTGATGGGTTTAGTCCCATCCATCAGCACTTTGCCGTGCATTTCCTCCATGGCCAGGCAGGCCTGCGAGGACTTGGCGAACTTCACATACGCGATACCTTTAGACTCCTTTGTCTGCTTGTCTTTGACAACCCAAACCCCCTGGATGTCTCCGAACACGGAAAAACTTTCCCGGATGTCATCTTCGGTTATGGACCGACTTGTAACCGCAAAAAGTCGGCTGTTGGGAGGGTCGTCGAGGTTTTCAGTTTGTTTGGTGTTGGTTGGATACTCCTCCATCTTGGCTTCTGCCTGCTAAACTGAAGTAGCAATCGTTGGTGCTGCCTTCATAACCCCTCGGAACCGCCTACTTCCTCCGGAACATTGGCTCTCACGAATGCAAAACGGTAAGCCACTGCATGTTGACGGAGATCCAAAGACGGCTACTGTCTGTGTGTGTTTATTAATTAATGACTCCAGAAATTGAGTAATGCCATACCACCCATAATTGTGCATGCTTAGATTCTGAAACTGCTCACCACTAGGTGAAACACGTTGCGTGTAGGATGTAGGTAGTGTGCTAAAGGGAGAGTATGCTGAGTACATTTCAAGCAGTAATTTGATTTTATCTTTAAATGTGTTGGCCACGAGCTGCTTCTGTATCCCGACAAAGTGAAGTAAGTTAATGGTGTAAATTCCCATAGCTTTGAAGCCGTCACTTTAGCTGATTCTAGAAGAACGTAAGGTTTTATATAAGTTAGTGAAAGTGTACCGCCACCTAGTGTACGGGAGGGAGTACGACAGTGTAACAGCCATAGATATACAGTATATAACCGCACTCTGCTGCCCTTGGTTATAAGAGGGTGCGGCAGAGCTTTTGTAACTCATATTAAAATTTAAAAAAAAAAATCACCCCGTAGACTTATTACAAGGTATTTTACAGTAGGTTACATGTAAGAAAATGAGTCCTGTATTATTATGACAGTATCCTATCCTGCATATCTGTATCAACAAAATATATTTCATATATAATGAATGGACTATATAAAACCAAATATAAAAAAGTCAACCTCTATGTCAACCTCTGAGTTATAATTTCAACCATCAGAGTATGCAAAACATATAAACCACCAAATTATATATATTTATTTTTTATGGTTTTCGTCTTAATAAATGTCCGTACTACCATTACAATAACATTTGTTATTTCTATATTTTTAATACATTTAAATTCATTTTCATCATGCTTTGTGCATCATTGTAAATATTGATATAAAAACTTTTTTTTAAATAGGGGATTTCATGATTTTCTCTAAATCCTGAAAAATGTACACTGTAACCACTGATGTCAGTCTTCATACATTCACTCATTATCTGTAACTGCTTATCCCAGACAACCATTCATGCTCACATTCACACCTATGGGACATTTAGAGTCAACAATTAACCTGCATGTCTTTGGACTGTGGGAGGAAGTTTGAGAACACAGAGAAAACCCACGCTAACACAGGGAGAACATGCAAACTCCACACAGAAGCCCACCAAGATAGATTTGACAGTGCTTACCACTACACCACCATACTCCAGAAATAACCATGATTTAATTACTTACTAATTATTTAAAATAACTTTTAAAAGTGCAGAACTGTTTAGAACATTATGACAGAAGTGTATGATGTCCATCTGCATGCTCTGTTATGTCTCATAAGTTGTTGCAGCTATTTTTGGGTTGATATCATTTGTTACACAAGTTTGGTACTAAATATAACCATTTTTTACCGATCGAGAATTGATAAAAACGGTCACTAGTCCCTCCAAAATACCACATTAAGACTCCAAGATCTTGAAGAACACCATAGAAAAAGCCATGCTGTGATTTGGGATCAAAAACATTTGGAGATTTCTCCAAGAATTGCATTTTTCAGCGACTGGATGGCGAGTGCTTGTGTTGAGTAAACTGCTCAGAGACCCCCTTATTGTCAGTGTAGCTAGTAAAGCCATCCATCCTCTGAATGCTCTAGGTCTCTAGATTGTGGTGGTTAAGTTTCAAGAGGCTGTGATTATCTTAGAGGTCACCACAGGTCATTTTATACAGTGAGGTCAAATTTCAGAAAATGGTCCCACTACAGTGAAATGGGGAGGAATATCATAAATGAATACAGTTGAACTCATTGGATCCACAAGAGTCTTAGCTTTATACTGATACCTTAAGGAAACCTTAGGTTCATCCATGATCCTGCCGGTCTCAGAGGGTTAATTATATTACGTCATTGACTCACACACATAACACAGGTCATCAGCTGATGATATGGCATCAGAGGCTTGTGACTTTTTTGTCAGGTGAGGGTCTGGAATGATATATATCTGTGCCATCATATGCCATGTGTGTTTAGTACTGAGTGACCTTTTTGAGGACATACATTATATTTAGATTATAATAGAGTTTTTGTGGTTAGTGACACATATGTACATAAAAATTTTGCCAACCAATGAAAATGAAAATGAAAGTGCATGAAGCACAGTTTATTCTATAGACAGAGGAAGTTCTAAAGAGTCACCTCAATTGAACTCTTACCCCAGAGGGCATTTGTGACTCCTAACTGTCTCCCCTTTGTCTGAAGACAAGGACTGAGGTCACCTTCAAAAACATGTTTAGACTCACTTTTGTTTAGTTTCATTAAATCATATTTATTACCTTTACATGTTTCTCGTATTTCATGTCTTACTAATGTCTTTTATTGTGAATAACTTTGCTAGAGATGTGTTGAATGTTTGCTAGAGATACTGTATGTTGAATGTAAAAACGTTCACTATTACTGAAAAATTATTTCACTAGTATTATTGTCATTGTGATACAGTTAAAATGCCTCTTCCTGCTTTTAAAAGGTCATTACAGGTAAATGCCTCAGTTTTCTGAAGTTGTGTTATGTGAAATCTGAATCAGGTTTATTTTGCCAAATATTTACACACACATGGAGTTTGACTCCAAGTTTATGCAGCTGTCTCAATGTACTTAGCCTACACAAAATGATTGTGCGATGTACAGTATTTTGATTTGAAAGTGTCTATATACTACAGCATGTAGGATTTATATTTACAGTGAAAGATATGTACATATTACAATATGAACAGAAAATGACAGACACTTTCATATTATAGAAATTGTGCATTAAAGACTGTAAATTATAATCTGTAACAACAGCAGCAGGTTAGGCATTAATTAATTAATGTCTTGACAAATTATTCATATTAAATGCAGTTTACCCACCCCTTGAATAGCTATCTGAAAGCACCAACATACAGTATATATCCAAACATTTTCTATAAAATAGAGCCAAATAGATGAGCATATTTTCCCATTTTCAACAAATATATCTGACAAACTAAAACTTCCGTATAACTAAAATGCTAGATACTTCAGTCTGTCCATAGTAACAGTAAATAAATATACATTTTCATGTATATGGGATAACTGTAAAGCTCCTTATATGGATACAACAGCAGCAGGTGCCTTTTGCTCCGCAGAGGAAGCTGGGGAATGCGACACGATGCGGGACGCGTACCAAAACATATTTATCGCTTTCTTCTTTGAATCCTTGTCTCATCTTCTTCGATACTAGCATCGAATCTGCAAAACTATATTCAAAATTATCCGTCGGACTTTTTATCAGAGTGTATTTGAACTTAGTATCCTCTACAATCAATGGATATTTTAAATATATGTCAAGATAAGGAGTCGGGTAAGGAAACGTGGTTGTAGAAATGGGACCCGGTCGGTGTGATCTAACGGACTACGCGTCGCCTGGCATGTGATTGGATGATGACGTAAAAAGCCGGTGCCTCTGATAAAGTGGTGACCTTCTTTACGTCCGCCAGAAAGAAAACCGCTCATCGGCCGAGAGAAGCAGCTGATTCCTGCACCGGAGGTGACTTTAACCCCGCGTATTTTAATCCGAAGGTAAAGTATTATACTTCTTATTGAGCTGCTGTATCAAACAGAGACTAGGGTTGTGTCTGTATTATTACAAATGATGCAGAAGTGATTATAAAAGAGAGAGATGCTGACTACTAACGGTAGCTAGCTAACGTTAGCGTCCATGTTGGTGAATAGCCTGGTTGCTCTTTTTGCGTGGACCAAAAGGGTTAAATAACAGCCTGATATTCAAGAGTACTGCCTTGATTTAATTATTGTGGTAAAGTTGAATATTTAATCTCGTTCTTAGTATATACTGGAGTCGGTAAAGGTGTGTAGTTGATACTCTTACGCCGACATTGAAGCATCCTTGACCAGGCTGGATAGGTGACACATCCCCGGGCTAACCTTGCTAGCATGCTAAGCTAACGGGACCGTCATATCTCAGTGAGCTCTATGTTTGGGAGCTACTTTCACTTTGTGGTGTGTGTCCTCGATGGCAAGGATGTGAGTCAGCCGGTAGCCCGCCATGTTAAAGGCTGTATGGGCTGTGATACCTATACCAACTTAACCTTTTATATTTCAAGTGGCATAAGAGTGTAAATTGAATTTCCCCACTGTGGGACTAATAAAGGTAGATCTTCTTCTTCTTCTTCTTCTTCTAATGTTCATGATCCTGTGTGCTCTGTGGTTCATAAGATGTGACCGTTAGCTAGATGTTACAACGGTGTCTGTCAGCTCACACAACTAACTGTCGATAATAGGTCATTATTTGGTGCATAACTTTGTTTCTCTGTTTAAAATCTGTTGTAAATGGCGCTCGGGTCCAAGCCTTTCCAAGAAATCAGTGTCAGAGTTGACGGCCACGTCGGGTTGGGTCACGCAGGGCCAGTCACACCGGCGTGACAGTAGCGTTTGGACCCCTTTTAAATGACTCGATAACTGAAGTCAAGCTTATTTAACTAACATTTGTAAGCTAGTTATTCACGAATTGTAAAGGCTTCCCCCATCAGTAGCTCGAGGACAAGAAAAGCAAGGGAAACACTAACACCTGCCTCGACGGTGCGTATCATTAGCTAAGTACATTAATGTTGGCTCCCCTCGACACATTAAAGCTAAACCCTCATAGTGGGATACGGTTAAAACACGCCGTGTTTAGTCCACAAGCCTGGCAGCTCCTCTTGTGAAGTAACCCGAGCCGAGGCTGCCGGTGCTCGGGAAGAATGAGACGCTATTAACGGTGCTATAGCGGGAAGCTAGGCTATCGTGTCTTTCTGAATGGGCCGTTTCCTGTGTAGGTTTCTCGTCGGATATCCTTGAAATGCCCTCGGCAGGGTGCCAGCGCACAGGGGAATGTCGACCAACTGGTATGTAGAGTAAAGAAAGCGGTGCTGCAGGTGCAGATAAAGTTGTCACCTTAAACGACCTTCACAAGATGGCGCCGGTCAGACTTGAGCAGTGAATGAGCTTCCTGGCAGGTCTATGAATAGAAGTGGGGCAGTTGTACATGTGGATCTGAACTCGCATATATTTCAGACTATAACACCTTGTCATAACAAACTTATTTTCTTTCACTTTGTGTTTCTGCAGCTGATTATGGGAGACATTGCCAAGGGAAAGAAGGCTTTTGTCCAGAAGTGTGCCCAGTGCCACACAGTAGAGGAAGGGGGCAAGCACAAGGTGGGCCCCAACCTCTGGGGTCTGTTCGGACGCAAGACCGGCCAGGCAGAGGGCTACTCGTACACAGAAGCCAACAAGAGTAAAGGTCAGTTCACTAGTGGTTGAATGAGGTGTTGAATAACCCTGTACCTTGAATATGGATCAAGGGAGCATTGCCTGAAGTTGACATCAAGATATTTAAAACCTTCTGTGAAATAATGGTGCATAAATGTTTGTTGTCGTTTCATTTCTTACACTATGTTAGATATATTTGAAAGTTACATTTGGAGTTGCAGCTAATAATTGCCGCCATTATCAATGAATCTGTTTATTGCTTATTTAAATATAAATTCAAATAAAACTAGGCTCGTCCTCGGCTAAAGAAGTTCTTAGTCGACTAACACTCATACGATGTTCTCGACTAATCTAGAACTGCAGCAATTCATTGATTAGCTGTCAACTGTAAAATTAATCACCAACTATTTCGATAATTTCTACGAAGAATAATCACAATTCTCTGATTGCAGTTTTTTAATGTGAATATTTTATGGTTTCTTTTCTCCTAGGACAATAAAATGAATATCTTGAAACTAGACATTTAAGGACGTCTTCTTGGGCTTTGGGAAACACTGAACGTCATTTTTCGATTAAATAAGAAAATAATCAACAGATTAATTGACACTGAAAGTAATCATTAGTTGCAGCCCTAGACTAAGCGATTAGTTGATTTTAATTGACAGAGCTGTAAAACTGAGTTTCTCGTTAAAGAATCATGCAAAAGAATCCACGTGTCAGAGAGATGTGTTCATAAGTGTCTCGGAAATAAGTCATTCAACATGAAAAAAAGCATAAAAAAATGACTAAAGAAATCTTAGTCGACTAATACTAACCCCTAAATAATTAATTTTCTCGATCCTTATTAAAAGTAAAATCAGAAAAAGGTAAAACAAAAAATTGAGTCCTACAATTCAGAAGTCATTGATAGTTTATTAACCATGATAATAACAGAAAAATGCAGCAAATCCTCACATTTGAGAAGCTGAACTTAGAAATGTTTTTGCTGTTTTTCATTGCCACGTGACCTGAATTATATGTCAGTTATCAAAATTGTTGTTGATTAGCTCTCTGTTAATAATTGTGTCGTCACTAGTAGTGTTGACAAATGCTAAAATTATGACTTTGATACAATACCTTGCCTAAATATCTAGATATTGAAATGGCAAAAGCCAAGCCACAGTAATGGAATAATACATGACAGAACATTGAATTTCAAAATATTTTTTATTTTATTAATCAAATAATGTACATCGTATGCAGTAATGTCCCTATAGTTGGTTTATGTGATTTCCTTGACTTCTTTTTAAACAGCGTTTAATAAAGCTTTTCCTTTCCGTCTGCTTGACATTACTGAGAAACACGGTAAAATAACACAATACGCTTGCTCTCACGGATTATGTGTTTGCTGAATTACAGGAGAGGCTTGGAGAGATTCAGAAAAGATGGTGAAATCTAATTTAATTTTTACATTTGGTCATAATTAGAGCTGCCTTTTCCTTGTTTTTCTGAACAGAGTTCTGCTGATGCGGACACCAGGACTGTGGTTCATCACATGAACCTGCAGCAGAGTTTAATCACCCGCTTCTCTAGATATCGTCCTTTTAAAGCAGAGCACACACTGTCCCGCTGTCGCACATTGACGTAGCTCATAGGAAATAGCCTACGGCTGTCGTTCTTCAAGTATCGGTACTAATAAAATCGTACTGTCTTAAACAACAGGGTATTGCGATACCTTTAGTAATCTACTTAAAGCCTCCCTTCATTCTGGTTTACTTCCTGTTTCTGCGAATGCGACAAGAATGAGCTCAACACAACGACTCTCTCTTTCTCGCGTTCTCTTCTTCATCGTTTCCTTCTGGCGAGGCGGCCGTCTGGCTGCTGCTGCACAGCTGCTGCCAGCCACAGCTCACCGGAGGCTGGCTAGACATGATGCAGAGCTCCGCCGTTTAAAATGCAGTTCCTCTCCTCAGCTCCCTTGTTTTCTTTTGAGCTGGAAGTTGTGCCCTCCCATCATTCAGACCTGTTAGAGGCCTGCAAACCTCCAAAATGTCATCAACTGTTTTCCGTTAATTCTGTTAATTAATCTCCAGCTGGAGGAGACGATAAAGAGAGTGAGTGAGACAGTCAGTGTGTTGTGTTAATTCTGCCGGTGGGATTTCCTGTAGACTAATTCACTGCGTTGATTTCATCCATTCTCTGAACACACATAAGCTGTTGTGAAAATAAACACACTAAACTAAGATGGAGGAAACTAAAAAAAATAGAATGAAAACCTTCAGTTAGCTGATTGAAGAAGTTGGGCTAGTTAACAACACCTAAATAGATAACTAACTAGACAGATTAACAGATTTAATGCTTTGCTGCTGCTCAGATGCAAACAAGCATGACTGCAGATGTAAAAAAAAAAAAAAAAAAAAAAAAGCCAAACAATGTGGCTGATCAACTTCGTCAGAATTGCCTGTTGGTGGCGCTTTGGCCACTGATATCTGGTCTTTTATCTAACAAGGAGGTCAGATCTCCTCTCAGCTGACGTGATTAAATCCTGCTTTCATCACTGATCACCTGCCTGTTCTCAGGTATCGTGTGGGGCGAGGGCACCTTGATGGAGTACCTGGAGAACCCCAAGAAGTACATTCCTGGAACCAAAATGATCTTCGCTGGCATCAAAAAGAAGGGCGAGCGCCAGGACCTCATCGCATACCTTAAATCGGCGACATCATGAAGTAGTCACTAAAATCAAATATTTAATGTCATATTTTATTTTTTGTTTTTTTTAGGCTTGCACTTACTAAATATATACAGTTTTATGTTTAGTCATTTGCTCTTAAGGTTAATTTATGTTGTGTAAGGTTATAAAAGTGGCGCTTCTTGTGAGCTGGTGAGTTCACAGCTGGTGTCACTTCCTCTTTAAGGTCAGGGTGCTCGCAATCGTTCAAATGGCCAAACATAAAACTACTTTTTTTGTGAATCTGTGATTCCTTTAAGGAGGAATCTCCTTATTTAAATTAATTCATTTCATTCTGGCTTTCCGTGACAACACGTCTGGTACTTTCTGCTAGCAGAGCCATCTGCCATCAGTGTCAATTTTAAAACTATTGCTGAAAAAAGTAATTTAATATCACTTACATCAGAGTGAAACAAGGTGGAAATCTTTTGGGTATTTGGTTGTTAACTGCTGCTGAGTATCTACTGCCAGCTTTCATGCCAACTGGAGTTTCTAACCTTAGAAGAGGTGAATCCCTCTCATCTTTACTTAAATATTAGTGGTGAAAAGCTACCACTTGCCATGAATGCTCTTTAGATTCTACATTAGTTCTGTGAAACGTTTGGACAAAACCTCATGTTATGTCCTGGCAGAGCCTGATCTGTTGGTTACTGAAGCAGCCCCTCTGAGTTTTTAACCCCTGCCAGACATCAGACTCGGTACGAGTTGTTTTTTAAATGTGCTACGAGTGACATACTCTGCCTCCTTACAGTTAAGAATTGTTGGGTATAAATATATATGAATGCCTTCAAAACCACCACCATGCTGAGTGTGAAATCAGCTGGCATACAACCACCATGCCTAAAGCTGTGGAGCTGTCGTTTCACACAGAAACTATGGAGGGCGCCATCTGAAAGTGAAGGAAGATTTTGTTATTTACCTGGTTTCACAGGCCTGAAAGAGTCGTATCGTTTTAACTTATTTTACTGTAATCTGACAGACTGCATCTGTAAAATGTTTGATGGGGCTGCTTGCTGTCGATGTACACAGCAAAACACTGTATGCACAGAAACAATATTACAATACTATGTTGTGTGGTTGTGGACAGGATGGATGAAGGATCAATTAAAAGAAAAAAACGTCCAGAAATGTAAACAGGTTCAGTCTCTTCATTTAAACAAGTTCTCTGCAATTGTCTCTCTGCAGCTCTTCAATTTTAAGAGGTAGAGTGAGTTTTCAAAGGGGTCCCTTGACCTCTAACCTGAAGACGTGAATGAAAATGGGTTCTGTGGGAACCCACCAGCCTCCTCTTTACAGACATGACCACATGTAGTTTTTTTTCATGCTGTATAAATGTGTTATTGTCTCCTATTCTAATATGGTGTGTTTGAATATTTCTGCATACTGGGATCCCTAAACAGTCTTGAATGACATAAATTGGGTATCACTGTAAAGCTGAGATTCTTGTGGATCCAGTGAGTCCAACTGTATTCATGTGTGATGATGTTGGTCCCCATAAGGAGCCACTTCACTGTAGTGAGCCAGTTGACCTCACTGTATAAAATGACCTGTGGTGACCTCTAGGGTAATCACAGCCACATGAAACTTCACAGCCACAAACTAGAGACCCAGAGCATTCAGAGGACGGATGGCTTTACTAGCTAGACTGACAATGAGGTTTCTGAGTAGTGTATGCAACACAAATGCTCACCATCCAATCACCGAAAAATGCAATTCTTGCAGAAATCTCCAAATGTCAAACATTTTTGATCCCAAATCACAGCATGGCTTTTTCTATGGTGTCCCTCAAGGTCTTGGCATCTTAATGTGGTATTTTGGAGGGATTATTGATAATTTTTTATCAATTCTCAAGTAGTAAAAAATGGTCAAATTTAGCACCAAATCTGTGTGACAAATGATATCAACACAAAAATTGCTCCAACAACATAAGAGACATAGTAGAGCATGAGGATGGTCATCATATACTGGACACACAGTACTGAGCTGTATCTCAAATTAATGTTCAGGTTCCCAGATTTCAGATGATGTACACTACTTCTATGTGACATCTACTGTTGACCTGCTATCTCCCCCTAAAGACCCCCTGTACCCCCCTTCAAAGACTAAAACGGGTCTATTGTGGGTCTTAGAGGGTTAATCTAAACTGTCTCGCTCTGTCAAGACGAGCTATCTCTGCAGCTGTATCAAAGTCTATCACATTCATTGAATGAAAAATGCTGAATATTCTTATTAAATCTTTAAGTCCACCTTAAAATGACTTAGAAGAAGACTGTTTAGCTTAGTTTATTTAAAAGAAAAAAATGTCCTGTCTTTGTCCTCTAGACTGTTGAGATTAATTGGATCCTCTACTGACTGTTTAAACAGAGCAAACCTGTTTGGAGTCTAAATTGATTTAGAGCTCCACCATGCTGACAGTAACAGCTTTGTTTTTTTGTAAATGCAATCAGTGCAAAGTTTCATCACTTCTGACTGAGCTGGACTTGAGTCACTCTGACAGCCACACCTGGTCCTCTACCGAGTCCCTTACGTAATCCTCCGTGAAGTCTTTCTAGGAAGTGAGCCAGCCGAGGCTGTGTGAGTTCACGTCTCCCCTCGATCAAAGCTCGGCCAGCAGCAGAGACGTGACTGGATCGGTCTGGTTCTGTCTTCAAACACAGCGCCTGGCTGCACAGTAACCCTTAATGTTTGTGCTGTCAGGCTGTAAACCCATGACAACATATGAGGATCTAATCAGCAGAAAAATATAATTAAGATAAACAGCTGTTGAGGATTATTATGTTCCTCCTAATTACATTCATATTTGTGGTGGAAGAAGTACTCAGATTTTTAATGAACAGTGTACATGTAAGTTTTTTAGTTTATTATATTAATGGATTCTAAATATTATAATCTCTTATGTAATACTGCGGTTGGTAAATATATATATATATATATATATATATATATATATATATATATATATATATATATATATATATATATATATATATATATATATATATATATATATATATATATATATATATATAAGAACAGGAAATAGGGCCCAGAGGCAGTTGAGTTAAGATCACAGACAGCATCAGGAAGACGAGGATCAACAGGCAGCGACAAGTAAAAATAAAGCTAGTTATGGTGAGTCTGGAAAATATATTATTAAGATTAAATCACATTAACAAGGAAATCCCAAACCAGACACTTTGAGATATAGATATATAGACAACAATAACAATACATAACAATAAATTTTAGGTTCATCACAGGTGAAAGCGTGTTATGTTTGAGTGGTCCACATTTAATACTGCATATGATATAAAAAATGACATTGTCAAATGTTATTTCAAAAATAATATGTATACTGTGTTTGTAATTTATGGTGACATTTATAGAGATGACAAGGTACACACACACACACACACACACAAGGGTCTCCCTTTTGAGATATAAATACAGCTGACACACTAACAAAATGCAGGGTTGTGGATGTGGATGGTCATATTAGTACTGCACTTATATATTCGGTCACCAGAGAGCACTGCTGTCCACGTAACCGAATCATTCTGACCAAACAGCAGTGATCGCAGCACAGAGACACATTTAATTTCTTGTACTTGCTTTACTTTTAAAAAATCTAACTACTGAAATGAGGGGTGTTTGCAGTTTTTCCTTTCTGCTTCTCCTGTGAACATTTTTATTTTTGTTCTCCATTATAACCTTCAACTGAAGCTTTTCCACGTAGGCTTCTCTGTGTATTTTCTGTTTTCATTGCCAGGGCCGGCTCTTGCCCTTTTGGTGCCCTTGATGAAGGTGGAGCCCCACTTTGGTGGTGCGGCTCTGGAGATGTGACGGTGAGGATTTCCCACCGGTTAATAAACTTGTGACAACACCGATGTGAAAGATGGCGGTCAGTATGCGTAGAGCGCTTACTTCAGTCTAACATTGAACGGCAGTGTGTCTGGACTCTCCAGCAGAGCTTTCGCCACAGGGCCGTAGGTTTCCACCCAGTGCCGCTCCACCACCAGCTGTGACCACTCCGTCCTCCTCACAGCGACTAACTCATTAATATTATGGTTCCCTTATAGCATTGGGTTTAAATCTGATATACTGACAAATTGGGGCTTTTTTTTTTTTTTGCTTTGACACCAAATCCTTCACCATTGATTTGTCTGTTTGGCTTATAACATCTGTGTCCGACTGTCTATTGCTAACACGGCACTGATATGCCAAAATGAACAAATTGGTTGTTATTTCTACAAAAAAAGGAAAAACGACAGTGGGGGCAGCGGGTACATAATGTGATTGGCATGTGGCCGACCACTGTGTAACGCCGCTAACACTGACTACCACTGCAAGCCTAATTCAACCCTCCAACCCCCCTAACCCTAGCCCTGTAAACCACAACACATCCACCATCACAATAATAATAATAATAATAATAATAATAATAAGAAGAAGAAGAAGAAGAAGAAGAAGAATACATTTAAGAATAAAAAAATTGGATGTAGCACTTTTCAAGAGACTCAGAGACACTCTACACACATAAAATGATCATAAAACATAAAAAATACAGTGTAAAACACAGCATTAATGACACATTAAAAGCTGTGAGTTTTGAAAGGTGAGTTTTGAATGTGGACAGACTGGTGCAGTGTTTGGGAGGGAGTTCCTTAAGGAGCGGGCAGCTATGGCGAATGGCGAAAGAGAGTTTTGTTCATTTGTTACGTCAGTGCAAAATTAAAATTATATAATTATAAATTGTTATTATTAATTTTGGGTGACTGCCTTTATGGTCTATTATGCCTTAAGCTGGCCCCATTTAATACAAATTTAAGTAATTTATATATGGCAATATATAATAATGATATGGCAATTTAAGCTTTGCCATATTCAGCGTTGTGTCATTTAAATTCTCACAGTTTCCATTTATTATTTGAATGTTCAAATTTTCTTTTTTACATTTAAATATGGAATGATTGTTCTACATCAAATTAATAATATCCCTTTGGAAAAAAGTATACTTCAAGTTTATTTTATGAAGCAAACTTATTTATATATAATAATATATAATTATAGTTCAAGTATAATCTCAAATATACTTTATGTAGTAAGTATACTAGTAATATAAAGCCTACTCCCACACACTTGAATATACTTATTTTTTTGTAAGGGCACTTACCATTTTCTCTTTCACTTTCAGTTTTCGGAGGTTATTTCTCACATATAATGTTGCTGACCTCTTGTCATTTTACCTTCATTTTACCTTGTGTGTTATTAATGTATGCTATTAGTTTCATTGGCTGTCAAGTACGACACACCTGCCTGCTAGGCAGTTTAATTCAGTAATGGTTCGCCATTCAACATACAGTATCATTTGGAGTCGCCCATACAGTGGACTGAGGTGTAAACTCGGTTGCCACAGATGGGAGATGAGGAGCGGAAAAGAGGGGGAAAAAAAACAGAAAACCAATCAGCGTTGCAGTTCCCAAACATTCCTGATGCATCCAGATGACCTTTTGGGAATTCTCCCATCAGATCCTGGTCCAAGCTGGACATTTGCCATGAGAACCAGCCAGAAAGATTTTAGTTTGAATCCCAGAGTACCCCTTTCTTAAACTGTGCAGCATCTCTCAGCTGACAGCTTTTTGAATGCCTTGTTAGTCAGGAGAGGAAACGTGAAAGGCCTTCAGGTGATGCAGTGTGGCTGAACTACATATATCACAATACTACACCGTTGTGGATCTTTTGGCAGCAGTCAGGTGGACAATCGACCAAAACTTGTGACATGTCAGAAATCCCTTCGATCATCCAACAGCCACATCACTGATCATAAATAAGCCAAATAATAGGCCGTCGTTACCCCTTAAACTGCACGTCAAATGACGTGACACAGTCTTCATGAAGTAGGCACAAAATTAAATTCATTTGATCCATGTACATACACAAATCAAATAAATCACAAATCACACAAATCAAACTGGAACCAACACGGCGGCACGTTACCACGCTACCAGATCACATTACACGACTGCTTACATAGACAATGAATAGGAAGCGTGGAAAAAAGATGTTTCATCAACTTCTTGGCTAATTTCTCTAACAAAATGTTTTCAGAAACACATTTAAGTGAACTATTTTCACAAGAGGTTTGCAAATGAGCCACCATGTTGGTTTTGGTTTGAAAGCTGGGAGCAGCAGCCCATGAGGAAAAGCATTCGTCCAATCAGTTGCCTTGTGTCGGCCCATCAAGCGTCCAGCGCTGGGATGGAGGCAGTTCGCTGAAAGAGAGAAACTTGAATTCAGAAGGTGTACAGTTGTATTTTTCCAAGAATATTTCCTTCTTTGACATTTTGAGAGTGAATTTTGTTTATACCAGACGTAGTGAACTCGCTGCTCACACGCAATGCATCCTGGTACATGTTGGCACAGCTGGCAAGGCTCTGTCAATATAGCACACCCTGGGTAATTTATTTCTTCAGTGGACTACATTTACCATCAGCACGGATTGGACAGCCACATACAAGGCAGTGAATTTTCCCTTAACCACATCACATGATATTGCAGAGTTTGATGCACCAGCGGGAGACATTTTGATAAAGTCACAGCAGGAAAAGCACAAGTGCAAATAAGCATTTTAGAGACACAACAGGTCTTGCATAGTTTTATTTGCAAAGCTTTTAAAACATTCACATTATTGAAGTGGAATAATAAATATAAAAATACAATATAGGAAATATCCAACAATGTAAAAGACCCACTGATAGTAGTAATCAGTGTCATTTGTCACACTACAGTATAGTCTGCAAATCAAACATCCAACCTGCATCTCAGATTGTAGTCCAGTGTGTTTCAGTCCAGATGTGCTCATAGCCATAATGAAAAATTATATCATAGTACAGTGCAGTAGAAAGTCACCAGTAGTCATCCAAACCGGAGAACGTACTGTATGTTGATAAGAAGTGAACTGTTTGTTGCAGCAGAGCTATGCTTCCACCATTTTGGAAAGAAAGTGACTACCGGTGCCAGTAAAACGTCCACCTACAAAGTGCCTTACAAAAGTAAAACTCAATTATTTCTATTCTGTTGTCATGTTTAATGTCTCTACCGGGATAGCCTGTGTTGAACAATAAAACTTGATAAATATGCATACTATTATGACTATTTACTTACTTACTTACTTATTTATCAAACTTTTTGCAAGGCTGCTTCCTAGAGGAGAAAAATCCAGCACACAGAGAAATCTCAGACGTTTTAATGTCAAAGATCCAGAGTGGAGTCCAACAGAGCTCAGACCATGGATGTAGAATCGGTGGTGTCCTGTACGTTTGTCCTGTGTGTTAGTAAATAACCTACAATTCATCAAATCCTGTTGATGTCATGCTGCTAGTACTACTAGCTACTGGCCGATAGCCGGTTGTTTGGGAACAGAGATGTTAATACATCCACCACGGTACAGGCTGACAACATGCAGCCTATGGGTGGATTAGAAGATGATAAAAGTGATGAATTACAGCCAATATATCCATTATTACAGCATACACTTAGCAGGAAGCTGGCAGAACCGGATATGTCATATGAACGTGCAGGGCGGTATAGTCCTGGGGGTCTGATGCACGTTCATTATGGAAAATAACTCTGGATTCAGCTGTTAGTTCATTTTACAACATTTAGGACCTCATGATTTAAATGAGGGATATGTAAGTGTTCCTACTGGGGAGCTGATTTACTTCAAAAATTATCCTCTGATTTACATCCATGGACACAGACTCGTTTGCATTTCCAATCCAAAATGGCGGCGGCTGCTACTGCAGTGCCATTTATAGCGGCTGTTATTAAAAAAGCACAAGAGTTTGGCCTTTTTGCTTCTAGACTCTTTATCCAAACTAACTAAGAAAAAAAACTAAAAAAACACAAGGTCACATATGACAAATTTTAACATAACTTTTAAAAAATGAAGAAACGGTAAAAAAAAAATATACTGGTGTGAAGATGCAATCGGCATTAGTAATTCAGTATGAAATCTGACATCTGCATCCAGTAAAACAATTAAAAGTCAAAACAAACCCAAAACAGGTTAGACTCTTGGACATACCATGAAAACTGTGACAAACTAAACTTACTGAGTACTAATAACAACAACAGTTTAATAAAAATTATACCAGTTACTTTACTGGAAAATGAAGAAGTCAGTGCTGTCCAATGACAGTGACGTTCAGCCAGTAAGTCGGTGACTTGAGGCTCAGTCCACAGGTAAAACATTGACTGCTTGAGGGGTCAAAAAGTTCCCTACACCCTCCAGTGTTGTGACTTCCACAGATGTGATGAGGCTTAGTTGTTTATCTCCTGGGTAGATTCAAAATATGTTAGTCAGCCACTAAATAACAACAACATCACTATAGAACAGGTCTTTTCAGCATTTGCATGTCGCTACAGACTTAAGGCTGGGAAATGGAAACAGTCGTGGTTATGTTTAGGCAATAAAACCACTTAGTTTTAGGAAAACATCATGGTTGAGCTTAAAATAACTACATAAACTAAGTAAAATATGTACAAAAACACAGTCACAGCAGTTTATGAAATAGTTATGAAATTTTATCTATTTTTCTGGTGGCTTTGGTGAGAGCATAGATGGAAAGGGCTGTCTGATGGCAAGATAAAGCGGTGAAAATATTCTAAATATTGCATGCACTTAACTTGATTTTGGTCATCATTGACTGTGGATACTTTTTACAACCCTGCTTCAAAACACCTGAACCAAAATTTAAGGGAAGCATAATGTCAGAAGGAACATTCTTCTAATCAAGTCCTAGAGAGGATTTTGACTCATTATAATGGCAGTTGGGACAAAACAGAAAAACAGAGTTAGTGTGCTGAATGGGTACGATGATTCTTCCAGCTGTCTTAAATGAGTATTATGTGCATATATTCAGAAAAAAAGTGAAATATGCCTCAATTTTTTTTAGCAGGTGTGTCTTTCTAAACAGCGAGGTCGTCGGCTCTTGTTCGGCTGCTCGTTCGGCTGCTCGTTCCGCTGGTTTTGCTGAATCTCCGTTTGTCCCTCTGACAGAGCCCTCCGTTTGGGCAAAGCAGCAGCCCATCTGGGCCACCATTCTGGATCTGAGGGCAGCTGACATCCATGCTCCCAGGGCTGTAGGAGTTAGCGTCGGTCCTCAGGTATCCGCCATCTTGGATTGGATTGTTACCAGTCTCCTGCCACCCGGGCGAGTAGCAGCTCATCTGGAGGACGTTTACCTCCTCGGCAGCGGCGGCCATTTTGTGCTTCTCGGTGGCCAAGTTCTCCGAGTTTTGCTGGTTAGCGAGGCGGTGGCTGGGGAAAGGGAGGGGCAGGAAGTGTGTGGAGCTAATAACGCACTGGCTGAAGTCTGGAGGTGGGGTTGATGGCGGTGGAGGAGACAGAGAGAGCTGCCGAGCCAGCGAGGCGTTAGCAGGAGCGATGGCCTTCTTCGTGAAGAAATAGCGCCTGCAACGAAGAGAATTAGCCAGTCAACAGATATGATAGTCTCACCATAAATAGTTAGTAAGCATATTGTTTTAACTTCAGTATGAACTGCAACAAGAGGTTGTGAAACAGTCTGTGCTCTTGTAGAACCCATAAGTAGCTATAAAAGGATAGTTCAGGTGTTTTGAAGTGGCACTGTATGACATACTTATCCATAAAAAGTGTATTACGTACAGTAGATGACAGTCAACATGGCCCCAGATTGGAGAAACAAACAGTCCCAGTACGGGAGCAAAGCAATGCACTGCTGTGGACAGGGGCAGCAGCAAAACTGATTTTAGACACCTACAACAAATAATATCAGTTTAAGTGTACGCTTTATTCAGAATATTTTTGCTGCCTTATCTTGCCATCAGACAGCCCAACGGGGACCTGCAGCCATTATATCCATCTATGTTCTCACCAAAGCCAGTCTCACCAGACTCCATTGAAAAAAACTGTAATTTTATCTCATAATAAAGTGGGTATCTGGTCTTCTGCTGCCTCAATCATTTGTGCTATTGTGTGACTTTGGTGAATCCAAACCAACCCTTTAAAACACCCAAGTAACGCAAAAACAAAAACTAACTAACTGATCAAAGCAGCGGTAGATGAGCAACTCCAATGTTCTGCAAGGTAAAAATACTGTTTTTTTTCAATGGAGTCTGGTTGCTTTGTTCCCCCTAAGAAACATAGACCATATAGCCATCTCACAGCAAGATAAACCATTGAAAATATTCTAAATATAGTGTACACTTGATGAAACTGATGTTGATTTTCTTAGGTATCTAAAATCTGTGGTGCTGCTGCCTCCGGCCACAGTACATTCCTTTGCTCCCATGCTGGTACTCCTGTCTGTTTCTCCGAGCTGGGGGTGTGCCGACCATCATCTACTGTAGATAATACATTGATTATGGATAAGTACCAAATACAACCCACATCAAAAACACTCAAACGATCCCTTTCATGACACAAAGATGGCATTTCATTCCCAGAAGACGTATCACGTTTCAGGTCTTCAGGTTTTTTTTAATTCTCAGACAGTTGGGCTTTTACGTCTAATCATAGGAAGTAAAAGCTGAATCACTGAAGCCTTAAAATAGATGTGGCAAAAGATATTGCAAGAGGTTTGGTTAGACTTTTCTATACATGAGCCTTTCTGTCCACATATGCCACACTGTATCCTGACTTTCACTGCAAAACTAGAGTCCATTCATACAGCCAACGCTATCGAGGCGGCCGTTGAGCAGGATAGAGCGGGTCTTCCTTTCCAACAGTCTCACAGCAGTTCACGAAATAGTCAAATTTAATCTATTGGATTTGTGTACAGAGATACAAATTTCCTTTCTGTTTCATGACACTCAGACGACTCAACAACATATGTTTTATGCATTTTCCTGTGAATGTCCAGCAACACGTGACGCACATGTTAATTTTACACTCCAGTCTTGTCAAAATAAAACTAATTAGTTGCTTTAGGAAAAAAAAGCACTTGATTAGGATAAGGCAACAAAACTACTTAGGTTTAGGAAAAGGTCACGGTTTGGGTTAAAATAACACCAGAAGTGTAAAGTACGGAAGTTATGTGACAAATAAATTAACTCTTCTGATTTCAAATGGGACACAAATAACGGCCCTCCTTTATACTTCCTGGGTCACATTAAATGGATCCCATACAAAGATTTTGTGCTGACTAAAATGTGAGATTTGTGTCTATGTACACAAATCAATACATCAATTTTAAATTGTACATTAAATTTCACAGACTACTGTGTGACTGGGCTGTTTAATCACAAGCTCGCGTTCCAGTTCCCAGATCCTACTACAAATTTCTTAGCGAGACACTAACCCCAAGTTCTCCTCGGATGCTTCACACTCTCCTCATACTCTCCAACCCTCCCATTTTCCCACTCATGTTTTCATTCCCCTCCCCAGTTTCCTCAAGGCCAATTTTCTCATATTTCTATCAATTTATCAAAATTTTCAACCACATGCGGTTTAACTGCACTCCCACACATCACACAAAGCCGTCGCGGTGTGGCACAGGTAGGGTGACCAGGTGTCCCACCTTACGAGGGACTGCACAGCATTTCCATCCCTTGTCCCACGTCCCACATATTGAGATGATGTCCCACATCAGTGGCTCTAGTTTTCAAAATTCAAACTGCTGCAGGACAGATGCTTCTTCAAAATCTGTCTTTTATCCAACGGCTGTCAAACTGCGCACACATGTCAAGTGCATTAACATTTCACCATCTTTGCTACGCTACACTCAACGAGGAAACTTGTCGGTCACCACAAACTCACAAACTATGCAGATTTAAACTGAACCTGAAATTTGACAGTTATTTTTCAATTCTACACAGGGTTAAAATGACGCAAGCAACACAGTTCATGTGTCTCACAAGAAACATGTGGATCAGAAAGAGATGTGCCGACCTCTGGATTTGCATCTGGGCAAAGCATTAAGATTTTACGAGGTAAGGGGCAGAAAAGAACTGTTTATTTTTTAAGTTAGACATTAAATCAAAACTGTAGCTCGCCTCTCAGGCTTGGTAATGTTTCCCACATAAATATACTCTTTGTCTCACATTTGATTTGTTGGGATCTAGACACCCTATAGGTGCAAGCCATTGGGATAACGGGTTTCACAGCACAGTGGCGCCATTGTTGCATTGTGTCTGAAAGGACCTTCAGTGAATGAATGAATGAATGAATGAGTGAAGACTATATATTTTAATGTTAAATGAGGACAAAGCAGAAATTCTGTTAGATAGCCCCAAAGCAAAAAGGGGAAAGCTGTCCAGTAATCTGGGGAAATTAGCTCCATTGATTAAATCTGAGGTCTCTAGTCTTGGCGTTGTATTAGATTCAGATCTTAGCTTCAAGTCCCACATCGATACGGTGACGAAGACATCATTCTTCCACCTGAGAAACATTGCTAAAGTTCAACCATTTTTAAATAGAAGAAGTCAAAGGAAAATTGGGGATGCAGCATTTGTTACTTACGCCCCTAAACTCTGAAACACACTACCCTTAGATATCAGGGAAGGCAGCTCAATAGATATCTTTAAATGTAAGCTAAAAAAACTGATCTGTTCACCTTAGCTTTTAATTAGCTATCAATTAATTTTAACACAGCTTAGCTCTGTTGCGATGTGTTTTATTTAACTTATATGTATGCATTTTACTCTTATTTAGTTTTAACACTGCTTGGCTGCACTATTGATTTTATATGTGTTTATATAAATGTTCTTATGTTCTTTGAAATGCTCTTTCTTTTTTTGTTGCAATGCTGTATGAAAGGTGCTATACAAATAAATCCATCCATCCATCCATCGTCAACCGCTTATCCCGTTGGGGGTCGCGGGGGGAGCTGGAGCCGATCCCAGCTGGCATAGGGCAAAGGCAGGGTACATCCTGGACAGGTCGCCAGTCCATCGCAGGGCACATAGAGACAGACAACATATAGACAGACAACCATTCACGCTCACATCCACACCTACGGGCAATTTAGAGTAATCAATTAACCTAAACAGCATGTCTTTGGATGGTGGGAGGAAGCCGGAGTACCCGGAGAAAACCCACGCTTACACAGGGAGAACATGCAAACTCCACACAGAAGAGCCGCAAGCTGGAATCGAACCTGCGACCCTCTTGCTGTGAGGTGACAGCGCTAACCACTGCACCAACGTGCAGCCCCGCTATACAAATAAAGTTTATTATTATTATTATTATTATTATTAATATACTGTATATATAGATATTAGTTTATACTGTACTATTCACACAAGTTCATGCCAGACGGACAAAAATACTCCGTTTTCTTTCGTGAGAGTTAAAAGTAAAATTAAAAGTAGGCCTATTTAACAAAAAATTCTGTTGCAGTGTATTTATCATTTTGTTATTTTCATTCTTTAAAAGTCACCAAAATGCAGGGAAACAAGTCTCTGAAACTGAAAACCCAATTCTCTTTGGTTTAGAAATCCTCCGTATATGCTGCTGAGTTAGAGGTCACATGTATGTGTGTGCCCATTAAAAAGTTTAAGTGTCTTTTTGTTAGACGCTCCCTGCCTGATAACTGCCCATGTCGTGTTTTGTAACACAGCCTTTCTGTTGTAAATTTGAACACTCAAAATCCAAACCAAGATAACCCTGATAACATCAGATTTATTTCCTTTGACTTAACAGCACTTCCCCAGAGCCAAAGACATCATTAAATAACTGTCTTCACTGAATAGTGCCCCTCATGGTGAGTAAACTGACTTTTAAGTGTAAAATCTGTGGAGTTCCCCTTCCTCTAAATACTGCATATTCATTACGGTAGATTTCATCCTTTTAAAAGAAGCTATTCATTTATTTTAGACTCAGACTTATCTGAGAGTCAGCTTTCAGACTTAAATCTTTATATTTTGTTCTTGATCAAACTGAGACAATCGTTGCTTGTTCAGTAAAGAAAGGTAATACTTTGGTATAAATAATTTCTGAGAAGCTGTGAAGCATTGCAACCACAGATTGTTGTAAAACTCAAACCTCAATAACTTAATATGAAATTTCTGAATGTAGTCTAACTGGCAATGATACTGTAATGTTGACCAATAAATAAAGGTCATGGACGCAAAACAGAGAGTTGATTTTCAGAGGGTTTCAGTAGCTGAATAGAAAATAAGAAATCCATTAAAATGTATAATGCTTGACCTGTCCGGAAAATGACTGTCTGAAAAATTGATGCAGGATTTTATGTTTGACAAGACATTAATTCAGAGGGGAAAGTAGCTGTTTGGAGCTCAGCTCCTACAACACTTTGACTGTATATAAGAAGTGGATGTCGTCACCGTGACGTCACCCATACACTACTGTTTTGAAGCCTTGAATGCAACATGTTGGCCATCACCGTCTTGGCTTTTTCCAACCAGAGGTGACACAAGAGGGTGGAGCTAATCACAACTGAACAATGAATGAAGACATTTTTAACCAACCATAAAGATTAGAATGAACTTTGATGAACTGAAAACACACCGTGAAAGGCTGAAAATTGTGAGACGAAAACAACGCCGTGGTAGCAACCTGTCAGTCACAAGGTAGCCCCGCCCTAAATCATCCCCTGCTTTATGGTCTATTGGACTCTAAATGGGACCAGAATTTACTAAATGAACATCATACTGTATTGAAGAGGACTTGAAACCAGCAATTGAGACCATAAACTCCTGTTTACAATGTTTTCTGAGGTAATAAATCAAGTGCGAAGTAGGCTCATTTTCTCATAGAGACAATCAGACTTCATTTAGCAACCAGTGGAGTCGCCTCCTGTCAGAGAGATATCAGAGAAAATGCCAATTTAAGGCACTTCAGCACTGGCTTCACTTTTGAACCGGAGCAAAGAATGCATACTCGCCAACACTCCTGATTTCCCTGGGAGACTCCTGTTTCTCATCGCCCTCTTGTGGTTTCCTTCTGGTGTCACACTTTTCCCATATTTCTCCCAATTTCTGACAAATTTTCACACTTTTTGTCGTCTCAGCCCATTTCTGGTGTTGTACAGTGTCTATAAAGCCTACTGTTTCTACCGAGACGACAATACACCTATGATGTTTACCGGCGTGGAGGTTTGGCGTGGAGCACCTGAAGTTGGGCTTCGCTCAATGCAGCAAAACGTTGTTGTGGTGCAGCGCAAGCCATTTGAAATAATGTGTTTTATCGCACATTGTGTCTGAAAGGACCTTCAGTGAGTGAGAGGAGAGAGAAATGAACTGAACTAATTCATTAATTAAATAATTCCATAATATTTTGACTTTTTTCTCTTAAACTTATTACTTTATTCTGATAATATTACAACTTTTTTCTCTTAAACTTATGACTTTATTCTCGCAATATTATGACTTTTATTCTTTAAACTTATGGCTTTATTCTCGTAATATGACTTTTTTTTTCTTTGAATGTTATGACTTTATTCTCATAATATTACAACTTTTTTCTCTTAGACTTCTGACTTTATTCTCGTAATATTATGACTTTTTTCTCTTAAACTTATGACAGATGTACTACAGCCAGAGCTGCAGTGTTGGTAGATTCAGACCAAGAAGCCTGTGATTTCTCTATAATTTAGCCTTAGCTGGACTGCACTGAAATAAATTTATACCTCTATCAAAAGATTAAGTACAAGTATAAACCAAGTAGACTTTTCTGTGTAATTGTCAGTATAAGCCAAGCATACTTAAGTATACTTTTGTTAAGTATATTTCTGATTGTTTGAGAAGTTTAAGAAATTCAATACAGTATAGTAATAGCATTAGTAGCAGCAGGGTTGTATGCAGGATGATTAAAGGTCTCAAAACATTCAAAGCCACCATTATGGTCTTTTAAATGGAAACTTGTTCAAGAACAACACACACAGATACCTGCAGCAGTGTCTCCACGCAAGGTGATGCAGTTCAAGCACACTGAGGACCAGAGAGACGGCCGACACGGCCATCATGAACACTATGAAGACGTTTTTCTCTGTTGGTCTGGAGACGTAACAGTTCACTGGATGTGGACATGGCCAGGCCTGACAGAGACACAGAAATAATATGACTGTGGGGCCTGAATTTCATGTTTTATGCATAGAATGAACTCATCTGGACGTGTGGTTTTACCTTGCAGACATACAGAGGGTTGAGGAAGATGCCATACATGAAGTACTGGAGAATCAGAAACACCACCTGTATGGAGGTCCATTCACAGTCAGCAACTTTCATTTACTGTAAGTTTTATATGTAGAAATACCAGGACTGGGATGTTCACCTGTCTCCCTATTTGATACTCTCATGACACTTGGGTGGTGATTTGGTATGTATTATGACTTTTTTTAGGTATTGCAATTCTACTTGCTTGCAAGAAACATCTCCTGGATGCACTGGGACGCATCATCAGTGATGTATCCTGGGCTCATTGGGTGTTTCGCGTCTCGCAACATCAGACACCCTCCCCCAGGTGACCCAGCCGGGGTTGATCATGCCTCGGCTTGCGTCCCAGTAGCAACCCACGGATCTGCCCTTTTGAGCCACAGCCACCTCGTGGCTTTTCTCTGCGGCTTCGCTTGCGGGTTTGATGGCCCTCTTCTTGGCCGCCCCTGTTATACCCAGACGGCCTAGGACTTTGCAGAGAGAACGTCCTGCAAAGCCTCTGCAGCCAACTTCTATTGGCTCGTAAAATGTCCTCCAGCCCTTTCTCCTGCACTCCTCCACCAGTTCCTGGTACCTGGCACGTTTCCTTTCGTACAAGTATTGCGATTCGATATTGCAATTTATTGCCTTTTTTTACCACTAGACCATGGGAAAAGTTGAATCGTACACTTCTAGGGACTTTTACTTTGGAAAATATCTAAATTAATACAGTAAAAATGTTTGAGGTTTAGCATGTATGTAGTCAGAAATGTCCTGAAGTCAAATATACCAGTTATTGTCAGGAATTATTTAGTACATATTTTCCCAACCCAAAAATCAAATAATAAAGACATTTCCCTCACAAATTAGTGGTATTTTCTTTTTAATTTATAAGGGACATGTAATGTTTTATACTTCTGTTGAATATAATCAAATCAGTCTTATTTCAATATATTTATTTTATGTATAGAGTTCCCGTTCTTAATACTGTATTTTGAAAACCATAGTCCCTCGTGTCTTCTTCCTCTAACTTCAAAACCAAGGTGGTCTCTAGCTCTCCATCAGCTCCGTTCTCTTTATCCATCCATGGTCAGCTCCATCGGGGCCGTTTGAATGCATTTAACATAAATGTCAGTATATGGATGATCTACAGTTGTAGCGTTGGCCCATTTGACCACAGAGATGACAGTAATAAGACAGCTTGACTACATGTTACCGCAATACGATACCATTTCCTGTCCATGACAGAGTTAGCATGCAGCTTCAGCCAAGATGACTAGCTTTTCCTGCAATGTGTGAAACCCAAAGTATTTCCATACATTACGGTATGTGTCGTATTTATTTTGCAGGTTGTAGCCATACCGACCCTCTGCTGTTTTCTCCTTTCTCCTCTCAGCTCACTGTGATTTGTTTTGGTTGATGGATACTGAACGGATATGATGTCACATTACTCAGACATCAACAATAAAAGCCGTAACTTTCTTCTACCTCCGCATAGACTCAAATGAAGCAAATATATTGATTTTAGCATTAAGAAATCATTTAAAAACTGTAAAAAAAATTATAATCATAAGTGAATCAATATTTTTCCCACCCCAAAGTGTTTTCATTGTTTCTATTTTTGCAACAATGTCCCATGTATACAGGTAGTCTGAAACACTATCACATATCATGTAGTATACTAGATTGTCAGGTATAAGTGTAGTACAGAATGGAGCACTTAGGAGAGGTTATTGTTATCTAGTGTGTAGTAGTAGCATGTAGCATGTAGCATGTACCTCCATGATGCTTCGTATCAGTATGCTCAGTATGTACGTCTGCAGCAGGGCTCCCCGCAGACGGACTCGACCTGCCGATTGACCTTCTGGCTTTTCCTCCTTTTCTCTGTCCTCTCCTTTCCTCCCCTGTTTCTCTCCTCCTCCTCCTCCTCCCCCTCCTCCTCCTCCGTCACCTCCTCCTGCATCCTCTTCTCTCTCTCCTCCCTCTCCCTCCTCCTCCTCCTCTCTGCTTCTCCTCTTCTCCTCTCTGCGAACAGTGTGCATGGCGTGTCCCATGTAGATCAGACTGGGAGTGGACACAAACACGATCTGCAACACCTGCAAGGAGATCAGCCAGATTTATGATTACAAAAACAGGTGAATTAAAGGACTAAAACGATAATTTTACATTGTGATGTACAATTGAAAATTAATTCACATAACTGTCAAATTACTAAGTATAAAGCTCCCCGCTACTTCATGTAGCTATGTTAATGTTTTGGCCTCTCACATTTCAATTAGAGGAGGATTTGTCTCGCAATGCAGCCAGTTTAGTATGAAAAACACTTTGCAGATGGTTTAACATGAACAATCAGTCGGGTGCATATTGAAAAATTAAATTTGGTTGTTTTTCAGTTGAAAAAACAATTGGAAATATTGGCATTTCTTTAAATGTATCACCATGAAAGATTCTTGTTAACAACCATCTTTATTAATACACATAAAAGCTTCAAAATTTATGAGCGGGGTATTTATTGATGTATTTTATATTGTAGAACAAAACATTAAAATCTCTTCAGCTTGTGTTAACTTTATTTCAGGCATCTAACTAAAAAGACATAAAAAAAAAAACCCATTCACCTCCAGACGAAGGAACCGGGAGTGCTAAAATGTGAACTCATTTCTGGGTTTAGGACTCATTCCTGTAACACTCTCTTGACTTGAATCTTGTGAGCATAACTTTAGCTTTATTATCTCAAAATATCTCCTGTTGCCAAGTCGCAGCTCAGATCTGTCGTATTTACTGGAGCAGTGAACAACATTTCATTGCATAAGAACCTTAAAGATTGTATAGCAACCCCTCAGGTGTTGCTGGGCAAGTTATGGCTGGGAAAAAACTTTAGATTTTGGGTGCAAAATGCATGAAAATATAAATCAGTGGTCTTAATTTTTCTTTCTTTGGCAAGTAACCATAGTATAAGCAGGGTAATGCCATTTGAGGGTTCTATAATCAGGAATTTATGGACTTTGTGGCGGCCGTGCATTAATTGCTGATAATACTCCTCGTCACACATTATTCCTGACATAATTGTAAATTTCTCCACTGTGGGACAAATAAAGGAATATCTTATCTTATCTTATCTTATCACCCAATCTGCTACAGTGACCATCTAATATTTTGTAGTCTGAACTCTGTGATAATAACAACAACAACAACAACAAAACTCAGACCCAGTAGCTGCAAGTTCATTTTCTGTACTCAAATGAAAGGAGAACAAGCTGCAAGGAGATCTTAAAACTTGGTAATACGTACAGTATATGTGACTTGTAGTTAACAAGTTAAAACAGTCCTAACAACCATTACAGCCCTTTAAATCAGTTATAAAAGTGTACCCAGATATGAGATCATCATATTAGATCAAATATTACCCAGTATCGTATATGAGCTATAGGGAAAGCTCGGTCATAACAAACATTCTCGCAACCCGGTTGCTCGGTGTCACAGTTAAAGTCCTCCTGTTCGTCTCCCCACGACGACTCGGCGGCGGTCCCGAGCACCAGGATACGGAAGATAAACAGGATGGTCAGCCACACCTGTGCAGCCAAACACAACACAGAAAGATATATGAACCCCTCAGAAACAATAATAGGCTACAGTAGATACTGTGTGGAAATAAGGGTATAATAATCAGGACTAATCAGGAAAAAGGCTGAACAAATGTGGATGTAGATGTGCAGGAAGTGGGTTTCAGCACACGAATCAGTGTCGGCTGCAGATATTTCTCATGTACTTAGGAATAATAAAGTTTAAATGAAGCATGCAGCTAGCTTAAAGATTAGAAGTAATACACATTGAGAAATTAATTAGGGACTCTTGGGACACCCTTGAAATATTAATTTAAGATAAGTTTTAATAGATATTGATATTATTGTAAAGAGAGTTGCATAAAATATATGAAAATGTAATTTTAAGACATAGTGACTTCTTCAGCGCAGTGTAAACAAACATATGCTAACATAAACTTTATATCTGATTATTATTAGATGAGCAGAACAGACACCATGGGTCAGGATACACAAAATAAACAGGATGATTAGGAAACATATTCATGTTTTATTTTGAGCTGCCTGCCTGCCATGCAATGTGTGTAGAGTGTACATGCATGCATGTGTGTTTGTGTGTGTCGTAACCTTGCCAACAGAGGTAGAGTGCTCCTGTACTTCCTCCAGGAAGTTTCCCAGCAGGCTCCAGTCTGCCATGACTGATTACAGCTACTTTTTCTATTATTATTTATCTCTCGGCTCTTACTCTGCAGGTACACGATGCACCTGGGGAACAGAAAGCGGGGTCAGGTTTAATTTACTGTATATGTGTGTGTATATATATATACTGTATATATAAAACTGCTTGTCACAGAGAAAAGCTGGTCCACCTTAAGGGAGAGCCAGCGCAGATACAGGAAGTTGGCTCTGGACTTCCAGCTGAGGAGTTGTAGCTTGCAGCCTCGCAGCATTTATTCACCAACAAAGAAACTGTACACACACTGTCTGCTAAAGCTAAGTTCACAGACGGTGAAGTGGACACAGTGAACGCAGCACTGTGGCTGCTACAGTAACTGTCCTGAAGGTGAACTGGAGACAGTGAACGCAGCACCGTGGCTGCTACAGTAACTGTCCTGATGGTGAACTGGAGACAGTGAACGCAGCACCGTGGCTGCTACAGTAACTGTCCTGAAGGTGAACTGGAGACGGTGAACGCAGCACCGTGGCTGCTACAGTAGCTCTCCTGACGGTGAACTGGAGACTCAGTTGTCTGTTGTGCTCAAGTACTGCATACGAGGCAAAATCTTGGTAATAATCAGTTAACGCGAGTTGGTTATCGGTTAAGAACATTTTTCAAAATTAAATGTTATACTGCAGCCAGCCACCATGGGGCGATTGAGATGTTTTGCTTCACTTTTGAGCAGCTGCCATGATGTCCTTGTTTATATACAGTCTATGGTGTGGACCAATAAGGAGACTGTAACGTTCCTCAAACTAACTAGCCCATCCGCACGAAAAGGCGTATGAATGACAATAATGTTTAAGGCATTTAGCTTGCAGTAAGAAAGCCTTTCTTGCTTTTGCTGTATGATGCCATGTCGTCAGTACTGACTTGTAAATGCACTCAGATAACACTCAGAGCGAGTAATGTAGAATAAAAAGAGAGAGAGACTGATTATGGCAGGTGGATGGGTCCAACAAATATAGGACTTTAACCAGGAGATGCTGTTTTGTTTTGTAAGTTACATTAGTGAGGTTTGTCACATGGATTTTAGTGATGTTTTTCCCATACTAATGTTACTTATTTTAATCCCAACCATGATGTTTTCCTAAACCTAACTAAGTTATTTTGTTGCCGAAACATATGCAGCTGTTTCTTGTAGTTTTGTTGCCTGGAGTAAAAATGACACGCAAAAAGGCTAAAATGAACTAACACATGACACAAACATATTGTATTTCTATCAAATTTTTCGTGACATGCCCTCTTTTTCTTCAGTTGTTTAAAGCAGCAGTAGGTAGAACTGGAGCAAATATGATTTTAAAAAGTTGCTGATGAAATATGAATCAATATTCTGTTACTGTCTTTCCTCAAATGTTTTGAGAAACATCTTGTCGTTACTGTTTAGCTGTAAAATGAGAAAGTTTGTGACCCGGCAGCCATGTTGCGATCAGTTGAGGAGATACCAAGCACCGCCCACCAGCCGGAGCACAGCCAATAGGAATGCTTCTCTCTGAAATGACCTGTGATTGGCCAGTTTCCCATCACGGGCCAGATATTTTACAGCCTGAAAACAGAGCCATGAGGAGGTGCAGAAGTCTACTTTTCTCTCAGAACACTTGAATCACAATATGCTGAAAGGTTATTATGGAAGTTTTGCCCAATGATTTCAAAAACTTGTTGCCTACTGAAGCTTTAATGCTACCTGACTTCAGAAGTAGCTTCACTAGCTGTTTATCTCCATGAAACACCTCCTAATACTCACATAACAATGGTGGATGGAAACACATTAATTTGCATTTTGTATAGGTAATTTTCTGAAGTTGTATTCAAAATTTGCACTAAATTTGGTTGAAACTTGAGAAGTGAACACACTGTTGAAGAATACAGTTTGCACCGGTTGTTACTGTTTGGTGTGTGGTAGTGGTTAGCAGTGTGTATGTGTGTTCTTGTATTATCTTGACCCTGTGAACTTCTGTCCAGCCCGGCCCTGACCACATTAATAAATATGTCTGTGCCCATGTCTTAGTTTAGCTTCACCCTCGGTTCCCACACTCCCTCCGCCCGTCTCTAGGGAGGGAAAACTAGACGTCTACTGTAAACACACACACAGTCGGTCTCTCTCCATGTGGATATGTATGGGTATGTTTATGCATGCAGTGTGTATCAATACTACTATCCTTTTCTCTTTAAAATGCAAACAGTAGTAGAAGTCCACAGCTCGGCCAGCAGTTCCTTGAGGCTTCAATGTTGTCAATGAAAGTTTTGGTAAGAAAAAAACAATATAACGATAATACGTATTGATATATATCTATTCTTGGAACAGCAGTGGAGTTAAGTGTTTGTCCTGAGACAAAGTGCTTGATAATGAGTCACTGAAATTTAAACTGTTTATTTCTTTGCAAACATCAATAAACACAGAAAGTTTCATGGTTATCTGACTGTACGTTACGTTCCAGTGACGTTGTGTGTGGTGTTCATGACGTCCAACACATTCTCACAGCAGCTCATGAAATAGTCAAGAGGTTTAATCTATTTGATTCATATACATAGACATAAATTTCCCTTCTTTTCTGCTCAGCACGGTTTTCAATCAGTTTGCTTCATTACAACTAAACTGCTTATTTACATTGACACATCACAAATAGTCTGCGGAAAACAACAGCAACTGATACAGTACAAGCAACCTGCAGAGCTGGTGACGTGGTATATCGAGCGTTGGACAATTATCTAATCATAAGAAATCATTGTGCAGCCTACTTCAGAAGAAGTCAAAGTAATCTGACATCCAGCCTGCCACAGTTTCATAATGAGACAAAAATATTTTTACACCTCTTTTTAGCCTTTCTTGACAGGACAGTGGATAGCTTATAGAGAGGGGGCGACATCTGGAAAGGGCCGCAGGCCAGATTCGAACCCCGGCCACCGCGGTTAGGACTCAGCCTTGTTACATGGGCCCCCTCTCTACCTGCTGAGCCACTGGGTTGCCCATATTTATGCACTTCTGTGTGTCAAAGTGTGTCAGGGGTCTTACGGAGATGTCATCAACCCACCTGTCTTGAAACACTGAACGTGACTCTTTACCGAGTCATCATCGTTCATATACAACTAATGTGTACATGATTAAGCTGTTTACAAGAGCACACATAGATCTCTCCTCTTGATTTAAGTGTTATGGTTTTACTTTCAGAAAGTACTACCCAACGAACCAGGGCTTTTTTCAGCGGTGAAACAACCACAGAAGTTAATTTATACCCTTAAATGCAATGAAAAGTGTTCCTCAAAGGACTCCTAGTTCCTGGGGAAAGTTCCTGCACTTCAAAAGGGTTTTTTAAAGTGCCTTTAACACGCTGTAGCAGATTCATTCATTGATAGTTTTAGTGGCATACTGTATCTTGTGTTCTCCATGAATCACTGACGGATAACTTTGTATTCAACTTGTATTTATAACCTTCTTACTGTAGTTTGTTTGTTTGTTTGTTTGTTTGTTTGTTTTTACAGTTTTTCCTCATTCACTGTGGCTTAATTCTTGAATGAGATTTTGACAGATTGGAATTTCTCATTCATTCAAGCAAATTGCACATTTTTTTTGCACATGTGCAAAAGAGTACAATACAATAACCACTTACACGTCTGGCTGATCAAAACTGATGAGTTGACCCTCAGTGAGCCTCGTCCTCTTCGTAACTTCAGAACAGTCGCTTGAGCCACCACATGCAAAACCATCTATTCAGTTATCATTATAATGTATATTCATAAATATCTATGACAAGTAGGTAGAATTTGTTGTTTTTGAACAGAACTAGGTTTTAATTGTAACATGGTTGTTATTTTTTTGGCATAGATGTAATTTTGTGGCAAAATGTCTGATCACTGTACATGACTTCACATGGAGAGTTTCTGTTTATAATACATGCAACACGTTGCTAGACTAATGCATTCACTGTATACTATGTATATGTATAGAGATGAAAAAAAAATTGAACCGATAACTAACCCTCATTAATTGTGTGTCATCTGCAGCGTATGAGCACAAGAGACAACTAATGGTTCCTTCAAATGTGGTCGTGTTTATGAGTTGGGTCCATATGATTGCCTCCTTCATGTCATATTCACAACTTCGTAAGTGGAAAGTTTCTGAAAGCCCCAAGTTCACAGCTTGTGACGTGTTTGTTGGCATTGTGAGAAATGGTCGAGCCTGTGGAAGTTCAATTCTCGGTGCATAAAAAGCTAATATTGTAAAGTATATTGTAATTATAGTTGTATACTTAATTCTTCGTAATTTTATAATATGTCTTAGGAAAATGTTGGTATTCTCAATGACCTCATCTTTCTCCTCTGTCTTTATGCCTTTGCATTTACTGCATTATGTTACCCTCTTGGGCTGCACCGTGGTGCAGTGGTTAGCACTGTCGCCTCACAGCAAGAGGGTCACAGGTTCGATTCCGGCTTGGGACTCTTCTGTGTGGAGTTTGCATGTTCTCCCTGTGTAGGCGTGGGTTTTCTCCGGGTACTCCGGCTTCCTCCCACAGTCCAAAGACATGCTGTTTAGGTTAATTGATGACTCTAAATTGCCCGTAGGTGTGGATGTGAGCATGATTGGTTGTCTGTCTATATGTTGTCTGTCTCTATGTGCCCTGCAATGGACTGGCGACCTGTCCAGGGTGAACCTCGCCTTCGGCCAATGCCAGCTGGGATCGGCTCCAGCCCCCCCGTGACCCCTAATGGGATAAGCAGTTGACGATGGATGTTACCCTCTTGCTAGCTTGCTATTGCTATAATTGTTAGCTTCTGTGGTTTTCAGACTCGGACAGTAAAATTAATAATGCTTATCAGCGGTGTTCTTCATGACTTAACCAATTAAACACCAAGCATATACAGGACTTCCCATCGCATAAACACAGTGAACAGGACCCCATTTGAAGGAATCATGAGTATCCAGTTCACTCATCCTGGAGAGTTACTGTGGCACGGTGCTGCATTCACTGTCTGTAATTCACCGTCAGGAGGGTTATTGTAGCAGCCACGGTGCTGCGTTCACTGTCTGTAATTCACCGTCAGGAGAGTTATTGTAGCAGCCACGGTGCTGCGTTCACTGTCTCTAATTCACCGTCAGGAGGGTTATTGTAGGAACCACGGTGCTGCGTTCACTATCTCCAGTTCACCACCCGTGAGTGTTAGCAGCATGGATGTATAAAGAGAACTGGATACAGCGTTGGATACAGCGGGCCATGTTCATTCCTGTGAAAGTTGCTCACTGGTGCATGAAGTCAATGAGTACACTTCTGAGTCTGTAGAAGTAACCAGATCTTCTGGGTCTTCAAGGTCCTACGGGGCCCTGGTGTGCACGTCTGATATGCGTCAGTAGCGTCCGTTCAGTCTCGACTCATTCACAGGGTCCCAACATCACGACTTGCACTGCCGTGATGGTCTGGATCTCATTAGCATAAACAGAGGAAGAAATTATCTCTGGATTTGGCAATTAGGGCATTTTACACCTTTTAGGACCGAAAGATTTAAATACTAGTAGAGTGTTCACACCTCAAAGCCCCTTTCCTGGTTGGTCAGCAGCCATGTTGATGTGTGTAGTGTCACATGCAGCAACTCTGTACAATTAGTTTAGTTTAGCAGGTTGTCAGCTGTGTATCTGCTCGGCGTAATGATAGCGCGATTGTCCAACAAACAGTTTGTGTGTGGCGGTGATGAGTGTGGGTCGTCGGTGATGTTATAGCTGTGAATGTAGTTGTAGTAGACAGTGTGTGTGCAGTTTATTTGTTGGTGAATAAATGCTACGAGGCCAAAACTCTTCAGCTCAAGTCTGCAGCCAACTTCCTGTAACGCCTACTTAAGGTGGGCTGAGCTTTTCTCATTAAAGTGACAAGACCCTCCTCTGAGTTTTGATCAGCTTTTTAATTCATTATTAATATTTCTTTAAACCTTTTCAGCTGATAATCCTGAACATTCTTAATGTCAGTTAAACGCTTAATTATTAACATCCCTACAGTATAAATATAAATGTGCATATACTTTTTCTGTGTAGCTATTACAGTATCAACCTTTGTCAGTAAACTCTGACCTACTGTTGAAATGTGACTCTAAAGCGCTCAGTGTGATACACATTCAGCTAAACAGAAGTGACATTCTGGGATATCATGCATTAAGCACTCAGTGTCAACAAATGTAAAACAAAACAGAGATTTCCAGGGTTGACTGTTGTGGTGAAGAAACTTTTTGACCATGTTAAATGTTTTACCATTGTATGATAGTACAGTGGTACATGATGACAAAACAAAGCATAAATAAAGTGTTTTTTGGTGAATTACTACATTTCACAAACATACAACAGAGTTGTGATGTTCCATCAAGTAGTTGTGACCTTACAGTTTAGAGAAAGTTAAGACTGTTTTGAAAAATGAGTCAAAGCAATGGGGACAAACTGTAAAGTCTGTTTCAGAAGATGCATTGTACAAACTTTTCTCCAGGAAAAACTAAGTTAAGATAAACCGGACCTGCCCGTGGGAAAAGAAAGGACATAAAAATACATCTTGGGTCACATTATGCCGAGGGAAAATTCCCAACAATCTCATGGTACTTTTGGTTTCGAGCAAGAAAGCCATCACGTGAGAGTGGCTGCAGCCAAACCCGCCATCAAAGAGCAACTAGATCTACAATATGATTTCATTGATCTATACAGTACAATACTGGAAAAAAATGGACTACATACTTTAAAGGGATAGTTTGGGTGTTTTGAAGTGGGGTTGTATGAGGTACTCATCCATAGTCAGTGTATTACCTACAGAAAGCAAAGCAATGTACTGCTGTGGATGTGGGCAGCAGCAAAATGTATTTTAACCAGGTAAAAGACAGGCCCACTTAAAAAAAAAAAAATCAATATCAGATTCAGTGTACTAGAAGTATTTAGAATATTTTTGATAGCCATTTCCAACAGGGAGCTGAAGCCGTTATCTATGTTGCCAAAGCAACCATACTCCTTTGAAGAAAAAAGTGATTTTATGTCAAAAAACACAGGAGTTACTCACCAGTTGGTCTACCACTGCCTCGATCGGTGAGTTACTTTGTGTTATTGTGTGACTTTGGTGAATCCGAACAAACCAAAGTGGCATGATAACACAAAATAACTAACTGATCGAGGCAGCAGAAGACCAGCAAGTCCTGTGTTCTGTGAGGTAAAATTACACTTTTTTTTTCAATGGAGTCTGGTGGGTTTGGCTTTCTAAATACAGCGTACACTTAAAGAGGAGCTATAATGCTTATTTTCAGGTTCATACTTCTATTTTGGTTTTCTTCTAGAACATGTTTACATGTTTTAATGTTACTTTTTTCATACTAGCTGTGCTGCAGCTCGTCTTTTCACTCTCCCCCAAAAAGCCCAGTCTGCTCTGGACTCTGCTCCAGCTCAGGCTTGGCACAGTTGTAGTCGAGGAGTTGCTGAATTAATTCAGTGGCATCTCTGTGCATGGCATCGTTGCTATAATGGTGTTATCCACTGTCTAATCTAGAAAACATTATACAGGAGAATATTTTTTCCTTTGCTTCATCACAATTTACTCAGCCATAATAACAGCCAATGTTACCGGTCATTTGGTATATCTGTCTAGGTGAACCACACCTTCCAGCACCTTAGGGCTTAAAGGCTTATTATTTATTTATTTATTTTTGCTGCTGCCTCCGTCCACAGCAGTACGTTCTGCTGGTACTCTTTTTGTTTCTCAGAACCCATCTACTGTAGGTAATACGCCTACTATGGAGAAGTATCTCATACAATCACGCTGAGAAACAGCCAAACATCCTTTAAAGGATGTAACTTGTTTGGCTAGTTGAAAAACCCAGCTCTGTGTGGCTCAGACCATTCGTATTTCATTTCTTTAACCTGAAAACACCAATAAAAAGAACGTAAGGAAATCTCTCTACAGTGTCCCCTATTTATTCAACGCCCCTTAAATGCCCTTCCCTTCCTGTTTTTGTGAGACCCAAAGGCTTTTAACAAACTCTGTGTGTCTGTGTGTGTGTGTGTGTGTGTGTGTGTGTGTGTGTGTGTGTATTTATGTCTTTCACAAGTGCTCCTAGCATCATTAATAACAATATTACTTCCTTGAATAGACTTTCGCTTGACCTTTGCATGCATGTGTATGTCTGTCTGTCTGTGTGTGTGTGTGTGTGTGTGTGTGTGTGTGTGTGTGTGTGTGTGTGTGTGTGTGTGTGTGTGTGTGACCATTATCCTGCCCTCAGCATTGTTCTGTATCCTGTCTTGAAAACGTGCACACAAACACACACACACATCTTTCCTCTGGCTGGTTAATCATAAGAAATTTCTTCAGCTGACTTCGCTCAGACCTGAGGATGTTTTTAATCTGATAATAAACATTATTTATAACCTACACTGTTCATATTCTGCTACTGCAGACTGGCAAAATGCTAAGCATGGGAAATTAATCAAAAGAAATGAAACCAACAAATAAAGCAAAAAATAGATAGATAAAATTATTAATTGTATTTCTGTTTAATTTCCATCTTTCTTCTTCTCTTCCTTGCTTTACTCTCTAAACACTAAAACTAACCTTTCTTTAATCTTTAATTCCTGAAACATTTACAAGGTTTGTTTTTCAGATTTGTTGCCTTGTTAATCATATTAGATCCCTGATGTCACTGCCACTGTACTGAAAGAAATGAATTCAGTTTTTGATAGAATATCAGATATTTGAGGTACACTTGGTTTATGGTAATAGCGCTTCCTTTTCTGATCATAGCTACCTACAGTGGTATTTCTATCTTATTTCTGAATGTTTTTATTTGAGAAAATAGCATTTTTTACAGTAAAACACTGATTGATAGGCTTCACACCGTATACCACTGAACAAAAAAAGATGCCCTGGAGAGTTTGCTGTGTCAATTGACCGGGATAAAATTAATGAGGAAAAACGAAATTATTTGAAATTTGTGATATTGAATACAGGTCGATATTTAAACTAAAATTGTAATTCTGTAGAATGTCCAAAAGAAAACCCAGCTCATAAGTCGTGTTCATAAACACCAGAACACTTTTTCTTCTTACACTAATTCGAGAAATGTTCACAAGGTTTGTTTGAACCTAGAACCTGTTTGAACATATTATGTCTTGTGAAAATCTGCTTGTCTGTCACAGTAGGAAATAAATTTGGTTTTTAATATAGTATCAGATATTTGAGGTTTGCTTGGGTTGTGATGACGGCGTTTCCTTTTGTGGTTATAGCGACCTTTGGTTATTTTCTGTCCTCTCTGTACATCATATTCCTGCATTTAAATGTTTTAACCAGGGTAAAAAATATTTTTTGTAGTAAAACATTGATTTAGGGGCCTCACACTGTACACCACAGAGCATTAAAAGATGAACTGGAGAGGTTCAGTGGATAGTTTTCAGATGGCTGGGATAGAATTAATGAGAAAAAAACAAATGATTACTTGAAATTTTAGGTCTTGAATATAAGTACATATTTAACCTAAACTTTGGGAATATATAATTCTGAAGAATTTCTTGAAAAAATAGCAGAAGAAAGGCACAAGAAAAGTCTGTCATATATCCATAAAGAAGTCTGAAAATGTCTGTTGAAGGGTAGAAAAAAGTGCCAGATCTGTCTGATGCTTGCTCACACTTTACCTGATTCAGGATGGTTCATCTTATTCCTACAATTAAATGTTTTACTGGAGTGAAATATAATGTTTTATCGTAAAATACTGATTTATTGGCCTCACACTGTATAACATTGAGTACTGAATGATGCATCAGAAAGTTTCAATTTCCGCTTAAGAATGTCCAAAAAAAAAAGTTGAAGAAAGGCAGAAGAAAAATGCGACATGTCCGGAAAAAAGATCAAAAATGGCCGAAGAAAGGTAGAAGAAAAGTCCCAGGTATGTCTGACACATGCACAACCTGATTCAGGATTGTTTCTATCCTCTTATTTCTACAATTTAATGCTTAAGTATGATTTTTTTACATAATAAAACACTTATTTATAGGCCTCACATTGTATACCATTGAGCATTTAAAGATACACTGGAGTGTTTCAGTGGAGAGTTCGCTGTTTCAGATGACAGGGATAAAATACACGAGGAAAAACAAACATGAAATTTGTGATATTTAAACTAAAATGAAAGAATATATAATTATGAAGAATGTCCAATAAAAAAGCAGGAGAAAAGTCCGACACTTCTGGAAAAAAATTCAGAAATGGCCGAAGAAAGGTAAAAGTCGACACACGCACACACTTTACCTGATTTAAGATGACAGTTGGCTGAGAAAATCTTGACAATGTTGGTAAAGTGGCTGCAGTTATTGCTGAGGTGCCCCTGAGCAAGGCACTTCCTCCTTCCTTCTACTGATCCTCAGTGGCCTGCAGCAAAGGACGTTTGTGTGTGAGGTGGTGTGGTCCAGATGTCTTCCAGTTGTTTACTGGTCTTCCCCTAGTCACAAGTTAGGGTGTTGTTGTCCAAACTAATTCACTGACTGTGACCTTGAGATGGCTTCAGGCTCTGAGCAGAGAGACGGACAGCTATACCAAGAAATGCTCCCTCAGTCGGGCTGACAGCGAGAAAATCGATGTAGTTTCCAGTTTGTGTCCAGAGGACTGACCTGAAATATGTGTGAGACTCTAGTTTGTACCAGCCTCCCTCTCTCTCTCTCTCTCTCTCTCTCTCTCTCTCTCTCTTTCTCCCCCTCTCTCTCACTCTGTCCCCCTACAGCAGAGGAAGTGGGCCTGGTGCCTTGCTGCCTGCTATTCAGCTCTTATGCATGCATGTGTGTGTTTGTGGTGTCTGCCATCTAAAGGAAGTCTGATATTGTATTAGGACACAATGGCTGCAGGTCCCAGTCCTGCATTCCTCCGCGTCACTCTGTTCTGGTCTCTATATGTCTCTCTTTGTCTCCCCATTTGGTAGCTTTGTTGGTGTGAGAAACTTAGATTTAAAATCCACAAACAAGTCAAGAGAGAGGCACACAGCAGTACTTTTGGGACATAAACAGCAGAGGGTTATTGTGAGGCAGTGGCTTAAAATTAATATTATTCTCATCAGCGGGACTACACTGAGACCGACCCGCCAGCATAATTATAAAAGAATAACTAGCTAACTAACTAACTGAAAGTTAGGGTAAATAGATTTTGAATTTTGAAGAGTTTGGACTGAAAGGCCTCCACAGAATCAGTCTATAGGGAGGTTATTTCAGAGGAATGGGGCTCAATAAGAAAAGGTTCTTTGGCCTGCTGATTTCTTTATCACTCTAGAGACTAGGGGTGGGGAAAAAAAAGATTCACCTTTATATCACAATTTTTGCTCCATTTGAATCTATGCAGAGGTAGTAGGAAGTCACTGCTTTTATTGTTGTAGGCTGAGTGACATGACGTCATATCTGTTCACAGCTCCATCAACTAAAACAAACCAGCCCCTGTGAAACGAAACGAAAAGCAGAAAAATGGTGGAGCGTCAGAGTGGACACAAGCTGCACCCTCACATGTTAAATCCAACACTACACGTGCAGTAAAGTATGGAAAGTCTTTGGGTTTCACACACAGCTAGATATCACGGCTAAAGCTGCATGCTAACTCCGTCATGGACAGGAAACGCGGTAACATACGGTCAAGCCGGCCATCATGCTCATCTCATGGGCCGACGCTACAACTGTAGAGCACCCATATACTGACATTTATGTTAAATACATTCAAACGGCCCCGATGGAGCTGAACATGGATGGATGAAGAGAACAGAGCTGACGGAGAGCTAGAGACCACCTTGGAGAAGTTAGAGGAAGCGTTTGACTACATCCAGTTTTCAAAATATGGTGTTAACAAAGGGAACTGTATACACAAAATACATATATGGAAATTATATTGACTGAATAATATTCACCAGAAGTATTTATTGTTACATGTCCCTGAAAAATTTAAAAGAAAATACCACTAATTTGTGAGGGAATCTTCTTATGCTTTGATTTTTTGGGTTGCTGGAAAAAAAGGATCCTGATATTTTAGACTTCAGGACATCCCTGCATGAAGCTGAAAATTAAACATTTTTACTGGTTCAATTTAGATATTTTCCAAATTAAAAGTCCATAGAAATGTACAGTTCAACTTTTTCCCATGGTCCACTCTTCAATAAGAATTGCAATAAATCACAATATAAAATCACAATACTTGTAGAGTCGCAATACTTAAAACTCGTAATACATATTGAATGAGAACCTAAGCACTGTGATAGTATCCAATCAGGAGATAGGACAGGAGCCCTGTATTCTGAGAATGGAGTATATTGTTTTAGTATATCAGACAAGTAGGAAGGAGTGTGCTCATTTACAGTTTTATAGGTCATCAGAAGCACTTTAAAGTCTAATCTGACACCAATGTAATGAAGCTAAAACTGGTGTGATATGGTAAAATGTTCTAGTTTTAGTTAAGATTCTTGCTGCAGCGTTCTGAACCATAAACATAAACATTACAGTAATGCAGTCTGGATGATACAAAGGTGTGAACAAGGATTTCTGTATCAGCCAAAGAAGACCTGATTTTAGCGATGTTGCGTAGGTGAAAGAACGCTATCTTGGTGATGTCTTTAATGTGCTGATCGAAAGAAGAGCTGAATCGTGTACCATGTGACGCCAAGGTTTCTGGATATCACACGGTTATCTGAATATACTGTTTGCTCAGACTGATGTCTGTGTCAAGCAGAGCCAACGATCAGCATTTCACTTTTATCTGACTTTAGGAGCAAGAAATTACTTGACATCCAGTTTTTCACCACAGAGAGGCAGACCTCTAATTCAATAATCTGTGACTGATCCGTCGCCTTTATAGGCACATACAGCTGTGTGTCTTCAGTATAACAGTGGAAATTAATTAATTCCATGACTACATTTAACTTAACAACAGTTTCTGCCTTCCCTCCACACTGTGAGGCCTGATCATAAATAATAATAATGACTTGTTTGTTGTTTCCATAAACAACATAAACAATTTGTATATTATTGCTTATTATAATTATTTCTGATTGTTTACATCAACTTGTTGCTAAATGCAAATATTAATACTAATAACAGTGCGTAATTGAAAGAGCTGCAACTCTTCTGTAATTTTCAATAACACATGATGCTCTCTGCTGCCGTCCACATAAAATAATAGGTGGACGAAAGCATTTTGTAATTACATGACACGGCAGGACTCGCTTCTTCTTTTCTGCTCAGCGTATTTCAACTACCTCTACTGAAGAATGTACAGTATATCGCCAAGAAGTGAAAGTCAACAGTTTGTTCCATCAGCGCCCAGCAGCAGAGCTACACCAGAGCTCTCGCCATTTTGGACTGAAATGGCCTTTGCCACAAAATGTGGATGCCTCATGACCATAGGTGAGAGTAGGAATGAAGATTGACCGGTAAATAGAGAGCTTTGCCTTCTGGCTCAGCTCTCTCTTCGTCACAACGGTGCGGTAAAGCAACTGTACCGTACTGTACTATACCGCGCCCGCTGCTCCCATTCTCCGGCCAATCTCACGTTCCATTGTTCCCTCACTCGTGAACAAGACCCTGAGGTACCTGAACTCCTTCACTTGGGGCAAAGACTCATTCCCTACCCGGAGACAATCCATTGGGTTCCTGCTGAGAGCCATGGCCTCCGATTTTGAGGTGCTGATCCTCATCCCAGCCGTTTCACACCCTCTGGTCCGTTTCAGGGGGGCCGGGGGGGGCCCGGACCCCCCCTCAAAAAGCAAATGACCCCCCCCCCCCCTCCCCCCCCCCCCCCCCCCCCCCCCCCCCCCCCCCTCCAAAATATATAAATAGTTGGGAAAGGAGCAACCCCGGAAGACCACCACCCCCACAAAAAACCCCCCCTTCCTCCGACCACCCCCCCGGCGCTCCCCTTTTTGGATGTTATATGGCCCCCTGGAGAGACCCCCCCCACCCCCTACTCCCGCAGCACCTCCCACAGTATACCCCGGGCACTCTCTGGTCCCCCTTTTCCAAGTCCAAAAATTTCCCCCCCCCCTTTTAATACTTTTTTTTTTTTTAAAACAAATCAAATTTTTTTTTTCCTCTTCAATCCCAGTTCCGCTTTCCCCCATCCCTTCTTTCCAACACCATAATATCACAGAGAGGCTGAATTGTGTTATCCCCCAGTTTTTGGCACAAACCCTCTTCCCCCCTAACCGGGGAACCACCACCCTGGTCTGCCACTCTTTAGGCACTGTCCCCGACTTCCACGCATGGAATGATGCTAATTTAAGTTTAGATTGTGTAATTCACTTTTGGTTTTCAAAAGAATGGTTTGCAAAACTACTTTTGAGTGTGAATGATATTTAATTTCTTGGTTTGTTTGTTTTTTTTATTTCTCGAGGGTAATTTAATTTAATAAGTATATAGGCTAGGCATATATAAGCATGTTGCTTCTGCCTGTGCCTATTCACTAACTACGTAATACAAACACTGTTGACATTGTTAATATTGATAGTACTGTTACTAGTACTAAAATAAAGAATTCTACTACTACTACTCCCTGTCAGACAAAACATCAGGGAAATATGTATTTTAAGATGGTTTTTAGACTAAAATGTGTTACACAAGTACCAAAATCCTTATAATAATAATATAACTCAGTACATAGATTGTATATTTAACATTACTATATTTAACATAGTGACGGATTGATGGTGAGAGGAAGTCAGCTGTAACTAGCTGTAGCATAGCATTGCTTGTACAGTTCAGGTTGTCCGTGAATAAATGCTAAAACTCCTCATGACACAAGATAAGTTCCTGTGTAAAAAACGCATTACATTTCATATATTCGTCACAATAATAGTCTCCCGTTATTTTCTTATTTTAAAGCTGTTATTATGAAGCAGCAAAATCAGGAAATATTGGGACTCCTATGCAGCTGAAGAGCGAAATGGTAAAATAAAGCAGATATCTGGAAGTACAAACAGTGATGTTGGAGATTTAGTTAGAAGTAGCAAAAGTATTGAACGTCTGTCTCTCTGGTCTCCTACATGCTTGTTTGAGGGGGAGAAGGGTTCGTTGATGATTCTTTGGTTTTAAACCAAATGAAACAGGAGAGCCAGAGAACGTGAATGAAGTGATTTGTAAGCTGTGCAACAAAAACAAGTCAGCACTTAAGATGGAAATGCCACAAATATCTTCTTTAAAACTCTCCATCCAGAATACACAAGTCTGCCACTGACTCGCTCCACAGAGAGCAGCCGGACCAGAACTTTTCCCACGGTGAGCAATCAGCGCTCAATCAAAGGTAACAACATGTAAACGGTGGTGAGACTGTATGAGGACAGTTACTAGTCACCAGCTGATTGATCTGATTTATTGATCTAGTATGTCCTTGTGTAAAATAGTGCTGTCTATTATGTATTGCAATGTAAATGTCTCCAATCTATGTGCATCTCTCTTCAGCTTTTTTTTGGACAGTAATATTGTATATTGTCTTTTTCTTAAAGCAATACCGTCAGCAGGGAAATTTCAATATTGCCCAACCCTAATTGAAACGTCTTTTTATACTGCACTTACCGTGTTTGCAATATGGGGGCATTTGATTTAATTCACAAGCTTAAAAAGAAAGTGCCACCCATGATTCAGCACAGCCGTAGTTGTCTGACCTGATGTGTTTTATTCAGCGACTTTTGAACTGGAACTGGATACAGTGTTTGAGGCAGGGCCCCGTTCATTTCTATAAAAGTTGCTCAGTGGTGCATGATGCCAAAATGGCTCGACTTCTGAGGGGAAAAGTACCCAGATTTTCTGGCAAGCTTCTGCAGCCATTTGGCCTGTGGAGCAGGCGTGGTGGCGTTCACTCGGTCACTTGGCTGGGTCACTGGGTCAAAGCCATCACGCTGTTGTCATGGCTTGCTAATCCCACCTCCTAGCCCTTGCACCAACTTTGGTCTGGACCTCGTTCACATGAACAGAGGAAGGGAAATAACTGTGCATTAAACTTAAAAACATTTTTGCATTTTAAACATTTGTGCATTTTACAACTTTTGGACCTAATAATGTAGAAACGGCTATTCAAGTGTTCATACTGGGAAGCTGATTCACCGTTACAGATGTTTCTTTCTCAATGTAAGTCTATAGGAAAAAAGACATTTGAGGCTCAATGATGTCACGTGACAGACATGGAAGTCGTAGCACCACCGTTTGGCCACTACAGAAATTGGCATCACTGACCCGTGCTCTTCTTGGGGACTTGGGTCCACTAGAAGAGCAGGACTTTACCTCTCTATACAGTCTATGATTCCAACAAACACAATAAATAGTTAAAATGTGGGAAGCCGGTGAGGGATTGTGTCGTCCTGCTGGTTGCTCAGGGAGCCTGCAGAGGCGGGTTTGTTGCTTCAGTTCATATCACTATAATCCAAGTTCAATTCAGTTTAACTACAACTTAAAGTTCTACCATCTGCCTAAAAATAAAGAAACACATTTAGCAGTATTAGTATTAGTAAATATTAGATATAATACTGTTACTGTGCTGTAAAGTTCTGACCATTCATAAGTGCAAGGTGACAGAGGGGTTACTGATTATGAGGTATTAAGCTGCTTTAGGCTTCTTTTATCAGCATGGAAAATCAGTGCAGGCTGTGTATTTTTTTCCAGAGAACTTGTGATAGAGTCAAATGCGCCCTGGTTTCCTCAGGGCCATTATCAGTGTGTGTGTGTGTGTGTGTGTTTATGTATGTGTTGTAGTGAGGAGCAGAGTTCCCCTCAATTCATGTGAAACTGTGGTTACACCATGTGACACTTAGAAAGATGGTGGTGAAGAACAATACATAAATAACTAACACTGATGCTGTTCAGCTCCACTTCAGCGGGTTTTCTTGAAATTTTGTGAAACGTCTCTCTTAATGACAATCTGCCACATGTAATTGAAATAAACATAATGAGACTCCTCTGGGTTAATTTAGGACAACAAAACAAAGGCAAAAAAATCTTAATTTTGATTAAAAAACATATTTTCTTCTCGCAACTCATGACTGTTTCAACAAAGCAGGACTTTTAAGCAGTTAAACGTTCTTCACAAAGTGCGTGACACCACACGATTGGTTTTTAAAAAAAGGCTTTATCTTGTTCCAAACAGCTTCTGGTGAAAGGAGCTTGTGCCAAACCGTCACAATGAAACTCTGTGTGAAACTATTTACTATCTGGAGGTGAAATTGTTAAAATATGATCCACCAAATATGTTGACTTTAATTTCTTTTTATTTGTCATGAACGTAATATGTGACTCACTTATAATTAAATCTGCAATATCTGATGACAGTCTAATGACTGCACTATACGTTTCCACTGCCACGTCGCTGTGGGTGGCCCCACTTGGCATTCACGCCACCCTATCAGAAAACTTCCTTTAAGATAACTTTTGAATGTTGCAACAAAAAAAAAAAAAAAAAAAAATTAGGCAAATTTCCATCAGCTGGTTTGCAGTCGGCTAGTTTGGTCTGAATTTGACACTATAGGCAATGCATGGCTGTAATCTACCAGTTAACAGAGTAGAAGAAGAGGTTGACAGCTGGAACCAGAACAAGTGGCCATCGGGGCAGCGGGGCAAGTTTTTTTTAGTTTTTCATGTCAGCTAATGTTTCATGATGTCCAGAGACAAAGCTGAGCTTTGGCACATTGTGGGAATATCTGAGAAGTCCCCCTGACAACAGTTGTAAATGTTAGGGTTAGGGTTATGCAAATGTTAAGGCGTGTCCATATCCTGTTTAGTGCATCAACTCTTGTTTGACAAAGGCAAAAACCGCCTCAAACGAGAGTAAAAACTTTTTGTCCACAATTGAGGAAGTTTTAGCGAATTTTTCCATTTCCATACAGCTTTTCTAATGCGATGCTTAGAAAAGCTAAATTATCTGAATGCAACCAATAAAAGTTGACAAAATTCTTGTTTCTTTTTAATGTGACCTGATTTATTTCAGTTTTTTTTTTTTTTTGTGCCACATTGTGAGCAGCCCGTTCTTTCACTCAGCGTACAGTCGGTGTTTGGCTTTAACAAGCGTCCGTATTAAGTGGTGACTCTCAGCCGGATGCATTGTGGTTGCTCGTTTTGATCACAGCTGTTGAGAACACCAACAGAAAGCCTTGAATTTTATTTTATGCATTTTAAATAAATATTCCTCTTTGCCTCCTTCCTCGGTGCCCTCTAGGATGCCCTTCCAGTGGAGAAAACATGATGAAGTCCCCTCTGCCCTCCACAAGCTGCTAGCTTGACAGCTGCGATTACTAACGATAGCCATGTTTGCCATTCATGCTCATTATATGTTTATGTTCTTAATGATAATGTAGAGTGGCTTTGCCGACTTGGCAACTTTTTGCAAGATTCAGTGACTTTGGAGCTAGTAAGATTACCAATCAGGATGATGAATCATAGGATGAAGTTGTTTTGAAAACACCGGAGCGATAATTGACGCAAGTGTCATGTTTTGTAGGAAACATCGTAGGAAAACGCACAAAAAATGAGGAATAACTTTTTGCAAGATATCATATGAACAGCTGTACGAGGATACGTTTCAGCATTTTGTGTGTGTGTGTGTGTTTTAGTTTCACATGGATGCTTGTTGTTGTGTCAGCCCTGGAATAATAATGGACCATGTCTTGTAGAGACATGCAGAGAGTGTGAGCAGACTTTAAGTTCTTGTCATCATCTCCTCTACCGCTCTCACACCTCACGTAAGTGTGTGTGTGCGAACATTTCAGTGTGTCATTGCATACATCACACCTCTGTTATCATCCTGCATTAAGCTCATAACATACCTTTCCTTAAAAGAGCGCCCCCTCCCCCCCGAACCTCACACACACACACACACACACACACACACACACACACACAAAGCAAAAGATGTGCACACACTCTGGCTGACCTCTCTGATCTATTTTTACTATTTTTAGGAAGCACACCATTGGTGTTAGAGCACACACCAGACGGGTGGGTTTATCTGAACCTCATCTTCTGACACAGCTGACTGTCACACCACCAAGCAAAGTGGGAAAAAGACTTTGAGGTTGAATTTGACTTGTCAAAATTAAAAACAGAGATGATGCACAGAGTGAGGATGGTGTTCATGTGAGGATAACATCTGTAAAATAAGGCAACCTGTATTATGACCGTATCTTGTAGAGGGGACCCAGTGTCAAAGTCTAGTAATAAGACCTTAAGATCTGTGTTTAGTCAAATAAATTACAATTTAATTTATAGACGGATAAATATGGGGCCAGGTAGTTATAGTTTACCCTTTAGAGAGTGAAAGTTTTGATGGGAATAAACATGGTGACTCTGTCCTCTGCTGGTTACAGTGCAGCACTACAGCAGAGCGTCAAACATGCCACTGAATCAGATTTACGGTTGAATGGGTGTCTTTAAAGGGGGGTACATGGGTCTTTAGGGGGAGATAGCTCATTAATGTTACCAGATATGCCAGGTATATTGACACATTTTAACACTAACAGAAGTTTGGTATTGTAATTTACATTCTAACAATGCTCATATTCTAGACTTCAGAGGGCGTCAGGTAGAGAGCCTGAGTTTTAGCCCCAGGCGGTCCGCAAAGACGTATAAATTAATGCTAGAGTTAGCATCTGTTTTCCCTCCAAAATTAATGGTTGGGTCTGTTATTTGGCCTGGCACAAAGGATATACTGTAAATCAACAGAAATTTCCATTCTGAGCTTGAAAGTAATGTCCATAAACTTAATGGAAGGTGTGCTGATGATTTTCTGCCAGGACATTATCTGTTTTTCTGCATATTTTTCTCTTAGAGTGTGTTTGTCAAGTCCTATTCATAAATTTAGTCAGGGTAGATATGTGTACCATTTGGTACTAAATTTAACCATATTTACCAATTGAAATTAGCAATAATCCCTACTAAATCCCACATCAAGAAGGAACAACATAGAAAAAGCTGTGCTGTGATGCAGTTTCAACAGCATTTGACATTTGGATATTTCTGCAAGAATTGCATTTTTTGGCAATTAGATGGCGAGCACATGTGTTGTGTAAACTGCTCAGAAACCCCCTTATTGTCAATCTAGCAAGGAAAGCCATCTATCCTCTGAATGCTCTAGGTTTCTAGTTTGTGGTTGTAAAGTTTCATGAGGCTGTGATTATCTAAGAGGTCACCACAAGTCGTTTTATACAGTGAGGTCACCTTTCAAAAATGGTCTCACTAATGGCTCCTATGAGGACTAACATCATCACACATGAATACACTTGGATGCACAAGCGTCTCAGTTTTACAGTGATATGCACTTTATGTCATTCAAGACTGTTTAGGGACCCCAGTATGCAGAAATATTCAGATGCACCATTTTTAGAATAGGAGACAAAAACACATTTATACTTAATTACAAAAAACTGCATGTGATTATCATAAAGATAAGATAAGATTTTCCTTTATTAGTCCCACAGTGGAGAAATTTACAAAGTGGTCATGTCTGTAAAGGGGAGACTGGTGGGTACCCACAGAACCTGTTTACATTCACATATCTGGAGGGCAGAGGTCAAGGGACCCCTCTGAAAATGACCATGTCATGTTTTTCTTCCCAAATTTTAGCCCAGATGTGGAGTGTTATTTAGCCTCCTTCCCAACAGGCTAGCATGACATGATTGATGATGACCAGTGGATTCCTCAGGTTTTCTAGTGTTATATGATATCCGTAGCTTCAATCTAGCTTTAAAACAGAACCTCTGAAAGACAGTTAAGTCGGTCAGACGGGTCTCGGGGTGAGAGTAAGTTTTGATTTGTCAATAAATATGTAGAATGTAATGACTTATTGCAACCATTGAACTGGAGAAAAACAGTGCATATATGAAATAGACCTACGTACACAACCCATGATGAACCATTCAAATCAAATCCTTATACTGTACATACCAGCACCACTACTACTCATTGCTTAACTACAGTAGCACTGCTGTTAATGAGTTAATAATAATTTCAATAATGATTTTAAAAAGTACTGCACTGACTAACCCTAACCCTAAATTACACTAATCGTAAAGATCTTTAAGTTTAATGATGATTTTGTGGAACTGAGCGGTAAATATTAAATCAAAGACGGCTTCCTTCACCTCGTCTGTCCCTTCGGCTGTAACGCTGTCTGAACATGTCAGCTAGTCGCGTGTCTTTAACTCACCATTCTTCAAAAACACAGCTCGAGAGTGTGTCGGGGGGGTGGGGTGGGAGGGGGGGGACTCTGGACAGCTGGTCTCCTTTCTCCTCCTCCTCCTCCTCCTCCTTTCTTTTTGTAACTCAGATGTTGTTTCACTGCAGATGGAAGCAGACGGCTTCACTGATTGTTGGCTGGATAGAAACTCTTCATCTAAATGGATCCATACTGACTATTTGGATATTTGGACATGACTTTAGCACCTGATTGATTGACTGATTGCTTGATTGATTGAGTGATTGAGTGATTTACTGGGTTAATGGTTCCTTCTGACAGCTGATCAAACACTGAGGAGAGACTGGATCCTGACTGGTTCTTACAGGCTGTTTTAATGTTGACTGGTTGATTACAGAGCAGCAGCTTCTGGACAAACTGTGTTTAGGCTGGCACGGTACGATTGCTTCATTATTATTATTATCATTATTATCAATATTATTATTGTTGTTGTTGTTGTTGTTAGTAGTAGTAGTAGTAGTAGTAGTAGAATGAGTAAAATGAGTAGTTTTACTACTGTTACAATTATAAATATTTGTCTTAATTTAATGGTTATTTAAGTAGTAAATCTTATGTTTCCTTAATTTTCTCCTCTCCTCATTTTTCTTCTTCTTTCCTTTTTTTCTCTCTTCTGTAATTTTTTCTCTTCTCATCTCTGCTCTTTTCCCCTCCTCTGTCTCTTTTCACTTTTCTTTTCTTCTTTCCTTTCCTCTTTCGTCTCCTCTTCTCTTGTCTGTCTCTTCTCCTCTTTTGTCTTGCCTCTTTCCTCTCATTTTCATCTTCTCTCTTCTGTTCTCTTCTTCCTCACCTCTCCTCTTCCTCCCCTCTCCTCTCATCTCCTCTCCTCTTCCTCTTCCTCTTCCTCTTCCTCTTCCTCTTTCTCTTTCTCTCCTCTCATCTCCTCTCCTCTTCCTCTTCCTCTTCCTCTTTCTCTTTCTCTCCTCTCATCTCCTCTCCTCTTCCTTTTCCTCTTCCTCTCCTCTCTTCTCCTGTTCTCTCTCCTACTCTCCTCTCCTCTCCCTCTCCTCTCCTCTCCTCTTCCTCTCCTCTCCTCTCCTCTTCCTCTCCTCTCCTCTCTCCTCCTCTCCTGTCCTCTTCCTCTCCTCTCCTCTCTCCTCCTCTCCTCTCCTCTTCCTCTCCTCTCCTCTCTCCTCCTCTCCTCTCCTCTTCCTCTCCTCTCCTCTCCTCTCCTCTTCCTCTCCTCTCCTCTCTCCTCCCTCTCCTCTCCTCTTCCTCTCCTCTCCTCTCCTCTTCCTCTCCTCTCCTCTCTCCTCCTCTCTCCTCCTCTCCTCTCTCTCTCCTCCTCTCCTCTCTCCTCCTCTCCTCTCCTCTCCTCTTCAGATGTTGAGCGTCTCTGTGTTGCTGCTGCAGTTGCTCCTCTCCTCCTCTCCCATCTCCTCCTCTCCTTTGGCCAAGGTAAAATCAGTACAACACTGTGTGTTAATGTTTACTGAATCATGACCATTAATATAAGCATTAAAATAGTCACTGCATTGTGTTTACATTCCAGTAAAGCTGAGCAGGTTGATGTGCAGGTTCCCATTGTGTTTGTATTTCTGTGCAGCTACACTTTTAAACAGGAGGACATTATTAAATGACACTGAAGACCCTGGGACAAGGGTCAAAACATAATTCAAGTGATGGCATTTCCAATTTTCGTTTCATCAAAGACTGGAGTAACTCCATCACATGTTGTCACTGTAGAAAAGATGGATGTTGACCTCTGACTCTGAGGAAAAAAGCTCAATGTGGAACATCGCCTGCAGCGCGTCTTTAGGTCCAGAAGCTACATGATTTAGGAAGGTGTCAGTATGTGGAGGTGAAACGTTAAATGTGTTTTGCTCTGAAAGCAAGCTTCACACACACACACACACACACACACACACACACACACACACACACACACACACACACACACACACACACACACACACACACAGGTGAGCAGGTCCTGAGGTATGTGCATGATTATGGCTGTCAGCGGCTCATCTCTAATCTCAGCCCCGCCAGCTGTAATTGAGGTTAAAACATTCTGCTGTGTGTTGGTTTGTTTCCTCTGCAGCTGTTTCATCACCTCTGAGCCAAAAATGCAAAATCAAAGCAGAAACTTTTGAGTTTTTATTCATCAGACTTTAATTAACATTAAACTTCTCATCACAACAAAACAAGAGTAAACCAGATGCGGTAAAACCAAAATAAAAATAACATTTGTGACACTTAGCTCAAATTATCCTGCATGTAAAGAGTAAAAACAACCCGGTGGACAACGCTTGGACACTCAGAGTCTTGATATCAACGCAAAAAGACATCCTTTAGCATCTGTATGAGACATACCAGGCTTTCAGTTAACGCCGATATAAACCCATCTATGGCCCTGTTCAGACCTGGTATTAACATGAGCCATGGGTGATTCGAACACATGGACAGCTTTAAGTAAGTTAAGTATTTGTGAATTCTGGCACATTTTATTAATATTTTATTATCACCAAAATAAAAGGTTATTGTACCAGCGGTCCTTGCTGCCTTTGCCAGTCAACACTGGGTACAGAGCTTTAGGCAAGTATCAACTCTGTGCAAAGCGCTGGATCAAATACACTGAAATATCTCTGACAGTATGACAATGATGTACTTTGTGTGCCTACTTTGTCTGTAGATATGTAGCCCATAGATAAGATATATTGTAATAAAATACAGTTGTACCAACAGGATACAGTGGCACACAGAGGCTGTTTCCTGCTGCGAGTCAGACGAGCTCAGAGACCTGCAGATCCCAGCGGGGCGTCAGTTGATAGGCGGTCCTTAATGTGGCCCAGGACACATTCACATACACACTGCTAAAAGAATGTGGCCATATGTGGACCAGACCATCTGTGAATGTGGTCTGAGAGATTGGATCTCAATGCGTCCTCAATGCGTCTTGAGTGCATTCACACCTGTATTTAGCAGCATGTTAATTTCAGGTCTGAACAGGGCCATTAATGGACACTCATAGCAGCTGATGTAGTATAAAGAGTGGGAAAGTCCACTCAAGAAGGGTGAGGGGAGGACTTTTACCCAGAAGAGACTGCTATTTAAATCAGCGTTGACTTCTTTTGTCACCTCACTCCTTAGAAACATCACTTTCTCTACCATACTAATACACTACTCAAATCCGATTTTGGGCCTGATATCCCGACAACTGCCAGCAAAGGCCTGATTTTTTGATGGATCTAACGCACAGTAAGCCGGTCATTGTTGTGAGATAAACCACGATGAAGGAGAACAGCGTTGCCCTGAAGAGGTTTATTTCACAACAATGACCCACTAGCTGTACATTATCCTGCTTATTACATGGCTACTTACAGAAGAAATAATTTGACACAAAAACGGTCCGACATCATGCATCCATAGCAATGGTCTGTTATACTGTACATAGCAACAGTCTGCTAAAAAGAAATAACACTGTAAAATTGACCAATCAGAATCAAGTATTCAACAACGCTGTGTAATAATCTATTGTAATTATCTGTTTAGATTTACAGTGTCTGACAAAAGAATAGTATTAAACGAAGTAGAGAGAAGGGGCAAAAAATAAAAGCAACAGAAGGAATAGATGGTGAAAGGGAAGTGAAGAGAAAAATGGGAGGCATAAATAGAACAAATAATGAGGATGAATGAGGGATGAAAGGTGAGAGGGAGGGAGGACGAGAGGAGAAGAGAGAGACTGAGAGGACACAAGATTCAAAACGAGGAGGAGAAACTGTTTCACAGGTCAGACAGGAACTTATAATCACACCAGCACACCACTGCAGAGTGGGTGAGTGTTTTTCTCCACTCAGCTGTTTGCTAACAGCAGGGCTGTGGAGCAGCAGATGTCAGCTGGAGGTGGCAGATGTTTCTATTGTGTGTGTGTGTGTGTGTGTGTGTGTGTGTGTGTGTGTGTGTGTGTGTGTGTGTGTGTGTGTGTGTGTGTGTGTTCTTGTATCATCCTTGTGTTGACTTTTAGTCCCTGGAAGTGAAAACATTTAAAAATGCTAATAATAAGCTTGGAAAAGTGTTGACTATGGGCTGTTTAGTTTCAGATTAGAAATAGTTTTAGGTAAATGTAGGTGTCTGAGTCAGATGATTATGATGATTAATACCACTGAGGGTCCTTACAAGCACAAACATGAGTGTGTGTTGGGTTGGCTGACTTGTAAGTACATAGGAATGTGTAGAATTTGAATGTGAACATCTGTTTAGGAGAATCTATGTTTCTAATCTATATGTTAACACTGCCAGTTTATTAGGTTCACCTAGTCCATTATATTATGAAGAGGATAATGTACAGCGAGCCATTATTGCATCGAGCAATGACACTACTCATTACACAGCTATTTACATTAAAAAAAATCAATAATCTGACACAAAGACGGTCCTCCAGAGTCTGACATCAGAACTGTGGCCATAGACCCAACGGTCTGCTATAAAGACGGTAGCTGCGACTGACCAATCAGAATGGAGCAACAAAGCTGCGTAGTAAAGTCCAATACAACAGTCCTGCAATAAATCCTACGTGAAGATTACAAGATTTCAAGAACGATCTGGCTTTTGAAAACTAAAATAAAAGCTGCCTCTATAAAAATAATAAGTTTGTGCGTGTGTGTGCATGTGTGTGTGTGTGTGTGTGTGTGTGTGTGTGTGTGTGTGTGTGAGAGAGTCGTTGTTATTCAAAACGGCGTGGGTTTCTCCCAGTGGGAGGTTAAAGGTCACCATCTGGAGTCTGAATCGCACACTTCTCACTTCTCTTTATTGTTTACTATATAAAACAGACAAACCATGATAATGTCATAAATCTTTCTGTGTGTGTGTGTGTGTGTGTGTGTGTGTGTGTGTGTGTGTGTGTGTGTGTGGCAGGATCAGTCGGTGTGTGCCAGGACTTTCTGCGGTGCAGGTCGGGAGTGTGTATCAACCGACAGGGGAGAACCGGTCTGTCGCTGTTTACAGGTAAAAACTGTTGAATATCGGTGATGGAGGAAGTATTCAGACACTTAACTTAAAGAAAAGTACTAGTACCTCACTGTAAAAATACTCCGTTACAAAATAAAGCCCTTCAGGAAAATATACTTGAAGCCCCTTCCAGCCAGTTTTGTCTCAAACAGAGAATGGGGGGGGGTTGGTTAATATTCAGACCTAATTCATTACTATGGCAACCAGATTGCATCACTTTCAACCCAGTTTAGAGGAATTTACTATTTATCAGACCACAGATGAAACAAGAATGATCTCAACACACCGACTCTCTTCTTCACCGTGTCCTCCTGGCGTGGCGGCTGTCTGGCTGCTGAACGCCGGCCACAGAGCACCGGACGGACAGACATGTTGCCGTGGCTGCCGTCCACCAGCCGCTCTCCCTTCAGCCTCAGAGATTTATTTATTTCCCTGATGGAACTTTTCTTTTTTTTTTTCTCTTGCAATGAAAGTTGTGCTCCCCATCGTTGTGACCTGTCAGAGGCCCACACACCTCCAAAACGGCATCGACTGCTTTCTCTTACTTTATCTCCACGAGGAGACGGTAAAGCTTTCTGTGAAAATAAACACTCTAGACTAAGGTGGAGGAACCTAAAAAATAAAATGAAAACCCTCATTTAGCTAATGCTACAAGTTGGGCTACTAGCTGACTACTGCTAAGTAGTAACTAACTAACAGATTTATATGTTTGCTGTTGCTCAGACACCAATGAGAATGAGTGCACCTGCAGCATAGAGGACGACCTCTGACCTGCAGCTTCTACTACAGTCAGACATCATATTCCCATTTCAGCAACAACCTTTTTTAGTTTTGAGCACAAAATTAAATTATTTGGTAAAATGTTTTGTCAAACTAAGTCAGGAAATGACTCAAATAAATATGAAACATAGAAATGGCAAAATACACTAGAGGGGGGCTTGTAAAAGCAGAATTTTACTGTTGAAGTTGGTTGAGGTGGAGCTACTTTTGAACTATTAACAAATGATTATTTTCATTATGGATTAAGCTGCAGGTTATTTTCTTCACTAACTGACTGTAGGAAATTGAGAAAATAATGAAAAATTCGGTCATGATTACGCAGAGCACAAAGTGACAGTGTTTCATAAGTTTTGTGTACAGAAATCTAATCTGAAAAGTAACTTCTAACTAAATCTGTCACATAAATGTAATGGAGTAAAAGTAAATACTCAAGTAAAGTACAAGTACTTGTTCACCACAGAGACTGTATCTGCATAGATGTGTTCTGCAGGTCATATGTGGGAAACCCGTGCTGACCCTCCTCTTCCTCTGCAGCAGTGTGATGTGACCGAACACTGGGTGTGTGGCAGTAACGGCAGATCCTACAGAAATCACTGTGAGCTGCACAGAGATGCCTGCGTCACCCAGACCAAGATACATGTGGAGCACAGAGGACACTGTCTGGGTCAGAACAACCACACACTTTTTAAAGGGCAGGTCATTTATCTGGGTTTGTTTGAGGTTTTTATATCATCTTGGATCTTCCCAGTGCTGTTCTTTATTTATTCAATCTGAACATGCACATTTTGGTCAAAGTGTGTTTGAGCATCAAAATGCTATAAGTCCTTCTAAAAACCTTTTCCCCCACATGGTGACCTGACGTAGGTTTCTGCATGATGATGCTGTTACATGTACAGTATATATACAGTACGTCTCTATAGTCAGTGTATTTCAATTTGAACATGCTTTTCATTTATTTGGCAAAATAAGTCAACAACTGTTTGTCTCCACAACAGCAGGCTAACATAAGGAACAAAATACTTCTCCATTGTCACATCTTATGGCTGGACTTCTGATCTAAAAGAAAAGTACCACTGTGTTATTTAAAAAGAACTGATGAATAAAAACTAATTATAGGCTCAGGCCATCAACAAAAAGTGCAGCATCAGATCAGCCAGCACTAGACCTTTTTAAACAAAAATAACATATACTAGTACTGTATGTTTTTCTGCTGCTTCCGTCCACAGCTGTTTCACTTTCTGACGGCGAACTGAAGCTGTCATGTCTCTCGCTTCAAAGTCATCAGACTAAACTCGTCATTTTACCTCTCAGAGCACAGGTGTATACACAAAACCCCATTTCAAAAAATCCAAACTAATCCTTTCCGTTGTTTCCAAACTTATCACAGCTAACGTTGACTCAGCTAGTGTTATTGTTCACATTACTCATAACTTTATTGATTAGCTTACTGTGGTCTCCTATGTTGCTGCTTTCCATTTTCATTGCCATTCAGAAAAAAACGGTTAATGAATGCAGATGATGCCACCCTTTAACTACATCACACATACACCTACAGCCAGTTAAATCTGTGTATATGAGTTGTGATAGTCATCTGTGTGTTTCTATTTGCAGAGAAACCAACAAACACAGATGTGAGCCCCAGTAAGTCTCCAGCTTATTACAGAATTATAGAAAAATGTTGAATCTGCCTTAAGAGAAACTGCATCAACCATTTTATTTATATTTTCCTTGTACATGTAGTTGTGTGTTTCCTGTCTGATCGTGACTGGCTGAGAGAGAGAGTGATCCAGTGGATCCAGGAGGAGGTTCAGTCTGACAACGTGACCTCCAATGTGACCTCAGCCAACCACCTCCTGCAAACGTACTTCAAGGTCACAACTCTTCACTGAAATACCCAATAATTATTGTTTTTAGAGGTGATTCCAGTTAAATTTGGTGCAAATTTTGCAACTGCATAACTTGAGAAATGACAAGCTGATGAGATATTTATCATCTAACCGTGTGTTTGTGTGTTACAGACTTACGATAACGGGGATTCAGAGCTCGATTCCAATGAGTTCCTGAACTTCCTGAAACATAATGAGACGGCACTCAACCTCACGTACTCTAATACTCTGGAGACCAACATGCTGCTGAGGTACACACACACACACACACACACACACACACACAGACAGATGTTATATTTAATGCATCATTTCCTTTTTATACAATCAGAAATAAGTTTTTATGTCATAGCACAATTATGAAAATTAGAAACATTTTGTTTTGTACTGTTTTGTTTTATGTGTTTTTAATGTTTGCATCTGTTGTTTGAAATATACTGCAACTTGATGCTGCATACTGCATGATTGTCATATGTTTTTATGCGTTTTAAATGTTATGTATTGCATGTATGTAATCAGAAATACTGTATGGTTGTTTAATGTGTTTAAAATGTTTGTGTGTCTCTTGTTTGAAACACTCTATTGCTGCCATCTTGGCCAAGAGATTTTCTAATCTCAGTGGGTCTTACCTGGTTAAATAAAGTTTTATTTTATTTCGAGACGCTGGCCCCGCGACTTGACCCCGGATAAGCGAAAAGTGAGTGATGAGTTGGTACAAACAAAACAAGCAAAAAAATTAAATAATAAAATAAAACTCAAGTACAATTTTTAGGTACTTGTACAGTGATTTACTGAATATCCATTTTACACAACTTTATACTTTTGCTCCAACACATTTCAGAGGCAAATACTCTTTTTACTCCAATACATTAATGTAATTGCTTACTAGTTATTACCTTGATTTTACATACAAAACTGTGTATGATAAACTTATTAAATACGATGCATGTTATATATTAAAGGCCTCACAGACAGCAGGTTCTTTCAGTTATGTTGCTTAACTGAGCGTCTCAGGTTGGAGTTGTGTGAAGCTGTGAAGGTCTTTGTATAAGAATGTTAACGGTGCAATGTGTGAGATCTGTCCAGAACTTTAGTTTTAAAGTTTAAAAAATGAACTTTATCAACAGGATGTGATGTGTTGATGTTTTGTCAAAGACGCCTATGTATTGTGTTGCAGAGATACCTACTGAAAAGAGCATGCTAAGCAGCCGGACCGAGTCCATCCTGTCTTGTAATACCACTTGTTCCTCTGAGAGGTGATAGTGATTCACTGTAGCATCCAGTCTGTCCTCAGCATGAGAGGACCAAATCCAGATCTTACATATTGCACCTTTAAAGTTATAAATTACTGCAAAACAAAGCTACGAGGAGAACCCCTGAAGTCACAAAAAAAATTCGCCCAATGCCAGCTGAGATCAGCTCCAGCATCCCCGCGACCCCTAACGGGACAAGCGGTTGAAGATGGATGGATGGATGACTTGTATAGTATCAGAGTATTTTTACGCTGTGGTTTTACTTAAAATAAAGGATGTTAGTACTTTTTCCACACAAATGTCAAGACCTCGTATTGAGACAAACAAGCAAAAGCACAACAAAGCTGCTGGATGAGTAGATGGAGTCCATTTACTGGTAAAAATTAATTTCCATTCTGTTGACTTCTTGACCTAATCCTTTTCTGAACCCTTTCAGCGTCATATGCCCAATACTGCCATCAAAATATGTTTATATGTTAATATATTTTTCTGTAAAGAATCGTCATTAGTGTTGCTCCCTCTCTGTCTGTCTCCCAGGTCTCTGTGTGTCGATGCTTTGATTGAGCTGTCGGATGAAAACGCAGACTGGAAGCTGAGTTTAACGGAGTTCATCAACTGTCTGACACCCAGCTACCATCCATACGAAAGAAGTAATGACACACATGATGTTTCCAGGACCAGATTATGTTTTGTGAAATGCCAACAATACAAACATAAAACTGTCTCTCAGTCTGAATCTGACAAATCATGTTTTTAGAGACACACTTTGTCCAGATGATGTTGAAGTCGCCGTTTAATGGTTGTGTTTTCTCGTGTGTGTGCATGAAGAGTGTGCTCTAGAGGATGAAGTGTTCGAGGACGGAGCTGAAACTCGGATGGAGTGTAACAAGTGTGTGTGTGCTTGTGGAAACTGGGTCTGCACCGCTCTGACCTGCAACGGTGAGGAGGACTAACACATCCACACACAGCTCAGTTCACAGTGAACACAAAAGATACTGTAATAATAATAATAATAATAACAACAATAACACAATAATAAGGCTGTTTGGATATAGTTGGCTGCTAGGTGTCCCCTTTGTTTGGGGCTTATAGGCATTTCTTTTTCCATCAGCTGGTGTTGTTTTATCTTTGTAACATGATCATCTGTGTTTCAGGAGAGCATCACATAGAGGAGGATGTTAATGAAGGAGCAGAAGAAGAAATGACAGAAGAGGAGTGGAGCAGGAGAGTGGCTGAACTCAATGCTTTACAGGTGGACAGACAATCTGTAATAGAATGACTTTACTCATTACTCAAAGAGGAAAGTATTCGCAGTGCTTTACTGATGGGTTGCTTTCAAGAAGTTATACACAATTAATTTCTTCATGCAAACAAGAGAATGCAGCATAATTGAATAGACTGCAACATAATTTAACATTAAAAAAGCATTTTAAATTTGCACAGATTAATAACAATGTCACTGAATGCAACACCAAGTAAAATCTATATCTTAAAACATAAAATAACACAACTTTGGTAAATAAATCAATGTATAAAGATTAATGGGCAGGTCCATCTGTGGTCTTTTCTGTTTTTTCAAATGGAAACGTCATTTCAGCCATTAACAGAAAGCAGTGATGTAGCTTACCAAAGCAAGCTAATCAATAAGGTTATGAATAATGTGAATACTTGCACTAGATGTGTTTACTAGGGATGTGCTCAGAAGTTTCTTGTAAATAAGTAATTTATAAAGAAATCTGTGAGGTAAATGTGGACACACCTTTTAAAAAGTAGAAGTTTTCTTTGTATAGGAACATAAACTGCACCTATGGAGATTTCCTGCCTGCCATACTGTCAGAGAAGCTAGGTTTTTAGCAGATTTTCTTAATATTTTTATGATGTGGACTATTAACTGTGGTGATGCTTTTTCAGTTTGGCTTTTATGTCCCCCTTTATGCCCAGAAACAGCTGTCTGACAGAGAGGTAAAGCAGCTGTGGGCAGGAGCAACAGAAAAACACCATATATATAAGATTTTCACCGCTTTACCTCACCGTCAGACAGCCCTTTTCAGTAATTTTACTTTTAATGCTTTAAGTAAATTTCACTGATACTTACACTGAAGTAATGCTTTGAATGCAGGACTTTTACTTGTAGTGGAGTATTTTCACAGTGTGGTATTGCTTCTTCCACCACTGCAAGTATATAGTATATACAGTACTCTACTGTAAGTGAACGCCTCATTTACCTGTGCCAACAGGAGACCTTCACCATGGAGACCTGAGGTCACACCCACTGCACCTGTAGCAGCCAATCAGCAGCTGAGCTCCAGATATCAGGACCATCTCATTACAAATACAATACAGTTTTTATTTTTAGTATCAATCTGCTTCAAGATGGTACAATATATACACAGAATGTTTTTATACTTTCACCACAGTTTTTTATTAATCATTTATTGCAGGTGAAGTTGTTTTACAACAATTGTTTAAACTTTGTTTGGCAAATCACTATTTTCTATGTAAAAACTGGCAGTTTTTTGGGTTAATTTGGCTAAATGTTGATTTAATTCATTATTTAAGAAAAAAATATTTAAAATTGAAGACACTATAAATCAGAAAAGAAAAGTCCATACGTCTTGACTGAGTCAGCCAAAATTAGTTTCTAGAGGCTGATAAAACACCCTGGACATTGATTCAGGATCAGTTGTTTCATTGTTAATGAGATATCATGTTCTCAGTATTTGTATTGTGAAATTAATGCAGATTTTTTTCATACTATTGCTCTAATAAACCTTTTAATGTATAACAAATTAAGTGTCAAATCCTGAAAGACGAATAGAAAAGGGGAAACTGCGACATGAATTTTATTACATTATGAATTTATTATCTAAACAAATATTTAATAATTATACAGCAATAATCATAAAAAGTTAAATAATAGGTATATATTTTTCATAATGCAACAAATAAGAGCAGCACAACCACTGCAAACAAAAGTCATGTTTTAAGACACGTCCAGTAATCAATATGGCCTCCAGACAGGCTCCTCCCCTCGAAGAGAAAGACACGCCCCTTCGATATAATTGGTCAAAGCTGTGACGACGTTGCGGTCCTCCCCCACAGTCTGGAGTGGTTGGTTCGGTCCGTAGTAGAAGCTGCTCGGTTGGAACGGACCACTGTGGCTCAGCGGAGGGGGGTGAGGAGGAGACAGGTAGGAGCTGTACGGTGTTGGCTGGGTGGAGTAGGAGAGGGCAGGCAGGTGGTGCATTCTGGGACTTGGAGTGAAGGAAGAAGTAACCTGACCCAGGAACGATGGCTCATTGGTCCACAGAGAGGAAGTAAATGATCTACAATCTGGAGAGCGACAACATCAACATCAGTTTAACAAATTATACTGAGCATTAAAGTCCATCTCAATGTGGGAAACAGCCAAAGCGAACTTACCCTATTTTTCGGACCATAAGACGCACCGAATTATAAGGCACACTGTCGACTTTTGAGAAAATTTAAGGATTTTAAGTGCGCCTTATAGTCTGGAAAATATTAATTTATTTATTTTCTGCAAAATGCTAGTAAATTTGGATTTTTATATTATATATGATATTCCATTTCACTCAGTAATACTAGATATCTTTTCAAATATTGCACAGTTTGGTGGTACTTTATGAGGAATTCCAGCATATACTAAAAAAATGTATTTACCTGATATCCCCATAAGTTAATACCTCGGTAGAAACTACTCTTCCTAGGGTACAAATAAAAACACTACATCACAATGTAAAAACAAAAAGGGAATAGAAACAAGAGAAAACCAAATAACAAATAAAACAGCAATAAATCTACAAATGCTAATAATAAAAACAAACTCAAGCACTTAACAAAAATAAAATGAAAACAATGAAACTATTAAAAAAACAACAGCAATAAACATAAACACATAAATACAATAATTTCAATTATTTTGAATGGAAATATAATACTTTTACTTTACTACAACTGTAGTTATTAATCACGTTGCAAATTATACATATTTTACATAAAAATGTGATATGATGGCTTTATCATTGATCAAACTACCCAACAGTATATAGTACTGGGGACGTAATAAATCATAAATCATAAATCATAATAAAGTTACATTAATGTGGCAAATGAGTGTTGGGCAAAATTTTAAGAACAAAATACACCTGTTTGATACAACAGTAAGGTTGAAACATGCTTTATATGCACACAGTATGCAGACAGTTCACAATAACTGGTTAAAAATAAGGATTTAAACCACGTACCTGATGATGCCATGCTGCTGTTGGGTGACCTTAACACTCCTGACTTCACCTCCTTCTGCCTCTGTCCTGAGAGACAGAGAAGAAGAGTCAGAGACTGAAAGCTTTGGATGAAACCATCATGTTAAATTCTCCAGTGTGTACTGACGTCTTGGCAGCCGCTGTCCATCCACAGTCACCTTAATGGCTCTGTGAACGGTGGCGATCTGAGGCGGCGAGGTCAGCACGTTGATGGAGAGGGTGAAACTCTTGCCTTGAAAAAAATCACACAAATGCACAGGAGAATTCAAACTAATTTAAATTAACATTGTTTTACTCCCTCTGAAACAAACATTTTCTATTTTAGGTCATATAAATAAACTTGATTGGTAGTCCATGATTGATCACTGATTGAATAGGACAAGTACTCCTGTCTTCTTTCTGTTTATCTTTCTAACTTTAAGATTTTTGTCCGTTACAAGACGAAACCCACCATAATGGAGCACAGATGACAAAACGAAATATGAAAATGTTTCATTTCTGTGTGAGGGAGGGAATTTAAAGAGGCTCTATTGTGCTTTTCCCCTTTCCTTTAGATATTATCTCATTTTCTGTGCATGTTAACGGTCTGCAAAGTTACAAAGCCCAAAGTCCAGGTCAGCAGGAGTTACTCTCCCCCACACACTGCTCCTGAATTGCCTGAAACACCACGCTTGAAGTCTCATCCATTCTTCTGTAAAGTGGTGATGTCACCAAGTAACACAATTGCATAATACCTGCCTAGCAGCTAGTTTGGCATACCCACAAACAAAGCTGTTAGAGCGGAGCTGGAGTGGAGTCTGAAGAGTTCCTTACTAACTGCCTTAGCCTGTGTTTATGTGTATTACTGTGATTATTTCCACCTACCTCTCCCGCTGCGACCGATGAAGCGGAGGTCATTAAAGTGGGCGTAGCCTTGCTTCATGGTCGCCGTGGCATTGCGTAGCTCGGCGCTGCTGTTTTCGTCATTGCCAGCCATCACTGTGACAACCACGCCGTCTGGCACGTCGTTGCCCAGGGCAACCACCTGGAGGACAGAGAATGGTCAGTCTGGAAGACCAAACACAGGGCAAAATGTCCCAAATACATTTGATGACCTTTGAAATTATGAACATAGATAGATAGATAGATAGATAGATAGATAGATAGATAGATCCTCACAGTGAAGGCTCTCGGCAGGGTCTTGTTACACCTCCAGTGCTGTGGTAGGCTGCTACAAAGGAAGTTTGGGCTGTCGGTCTGTACCAGGCCTCTGGGTGGCACCATGCTGCGCTGGTGGAGGGACCTCACCTCCTGGTCATCCAGCTGACGGTTGGTAGGCGACGCTGTCGGCCGACGCTTCATCACAGGATCTGAGAGGGACGTCGGCCGTATTTGTCTTTAACAAGTCTTTTTTGTTGCTGAACTCAAAATACACTTTTCACCCCTGTAACTCTCTTTCTCAAACTTTTTCATCTGCCCGATCATACTTACTTGTTAATAAAAGTGTAAATTTATTGAAACTAAGTAAACCTTTTAAGCCAACAATATCAGGGGCCAATTGTTTATTTATCATATAATAAATACAGTTATTTATGAAAATAAAAATCCAAATCCATATTTTGCCTGGGGCACCAAAAGGGCGAGAGTCAGCCCTGGTTTTCTCTTATTAGCTGTAGCATGGTATTAGTGTTGTTCACCACTGATTATAGCTAATAAATCAAATTTATTCCACAAATTACTTAGTAAATGGGATGTTTGGTATTTCTCAAAAAACAACGAAAACAACAACATCAAAAAAATAATAATAAACATTTAACCATGGGGGAGACTTTTTTTAAACCAGAAAATGTAAAACACTACAACTACCATAAACGCCGCGCTTCCTCATTCGAGTTACGTCATCAGATAGCGCCGAAAATCAAACTAATCGTATACAGCCTGGTTAACAGGAGCAGTTGCAACGTGTTTTGAACGACTTTGGTGAGGATTTTAAAGCATTTTTCGACTGTTTTCTTCTCTCCTCCTCCTCCTGTTTGTCCTTTTCGTTCTTCTCTCCTCTGCATTGTGTTTTATTGACCGCAGTGTTTGAATAGGAGGGAACTGCGCTGCATTATTATTCAGATTTTACTGCCGGAGGGGAAGTTACTGCGGTCACACCACCTGTCCCCTCTGTCTGTGATTATATATGTGAATACTCTCTGTGTTGATTTGTCTCAAATCTGTTCTGCTATCTTGTTATTTTAAGCTCTTGTCTCAGCTTTTGTCAAGTACTACAGAGCCGAGTAGTTGTGTTTAGGTTAAATGATGCCAAAGTTTACATTAGATTAACGTTAGAAGAGATATTCAGATCCTTAGGTAAAAGTAGCCCACGAGAACCACACTTCAGCAACTTCAGTTTGGAGTTAACTGTTATAGTATTTATCAAGAGCCGGACTTTACACTAATGGTGTTATAGAGTTACACCAAACTCCATCCAAAAATCTTCTAATTAAAGCAGTTTCAGTTTGGAGTTAACTGTTATAATATTAAACAAGAGCTTGACTTTACATTAATTGTATCATATAGTTACACCAAACTCCATTTTAAAAATCTAGAATCTTAAAGTGATTTCAGTTTTGAGTCTGCATTCACAATGTTTCTGAAGTAAAGGTATGTATCTATTATTAGCAGATATCCTAAAGAATGAAAAGTAAGTAAGTATAATGCAGTAAAATATTCCATGTCAGTGTTTTACTATTATATCTGATGTTTATTGATTAATGTTGCTGCTGCTTTAATGTGTATGTTGCATTTTACTGTTGTAGATGTTTTTTTACTTCTCTATATGTTGTTGGCTGGTTTAATCTAAAATGCTTCTTCAGTTAATATTGATTTTTTTTTTTTTTTTTAAGTTTAATGCATCTTTTTTTGTTTAATTTGTTCTCGTCGTCAGGTGGTCGTGGTTATGAGCAGTCCCATGGCGAGCTCCGCAGCCTCCAGTTCTAAAGACCGTCCAGCTTCCAGGACCAGTTTCATCCCGGAGCTGCAGAGCATGATGTAAGACAAACACGGAGACTCACCCCAGTACAGCATCGGGCTGCTGCTGCTGAACAGACTGTTTGAAGCCATAAAAACCTGTTTAACAAACGACAGATAGTGTGTTTCAGCTGATGATACTTTGCAAAAACTAAACTGGAAATAAAAACTAAAACACAGATGTCTTTAAATAGTTGACAACCCCTCATTTTAATACATTCTGCAAAGCATTATTTAAAATAAAAGTAGTAATCACTTGTTTACTTGCCGAAGTATATGCTTAATTAAGGAAGAGATATAAAGGTGTTGTTAAGGCATGTGAAATCAAATAGTTAGCACACAAGCATGTGAAAGCATTATCACAACATCCCTTAATGACAATGTACATTTATTAGACTTCACGTCACACCACTAGACCCTCAGTTAACAACATTAAAATCACTAGTTAGGACTCCAAAAAGTCTGAACTAATCGATGGAACAAGTGCAGAATAAAGGTGATTAACATGAAGCGTAGCTGAAATTAATGAGCATGTTTTTCCTAACCTGTCTCAGCAGTAGAGCTGAAACCATTTAACAATGAGTCAGTCAACATAAAATTAATAAGCTGTTTTGATAATTGAATTGTTTCTGATTTTGAAGGCCAAAATACATATGGCTTATAAAGTTTTTTTTTTAATTTGCAATAATCTTAATATCATTAGGTTTTGGACCACTGGTCAGACGAAATGGATAAAATAGCTTTAGGAAATCTATATTCTATTGCATTACCTTGCAATCTACATTTTTCACCATTCTGACATTTTACAGTCAAAACAGTCAATTTGCAGTATTACAGACAGCAAAACAGCAAGATGCATCAGTAAAAAACAAAATAAGATATACAAAATAAAAAAGTAAACAAAGAGATAATAAATAAGTAAATAGTAAAAAAAACAAGATGTAAAAAGAGGCTGAGTGGTTAGATTCACATTACTGCACATATGAATATGAAATGTTGATATTATACCGAATATTGATATTAGAATGTTACATAATTTAGCAATAGTTAGCTAGCCAAAGGGCTTTGAAAGATGTAGTAGTAGTAGCAGTAGTAGTAGAAGTATTGTATAGTATGTGCAGACAGTAGGTTGTGGATGAATGTATCAAACTCTTTGGAGAAGCAAATTTTTACAAGTAACTGACTCATTTTCAGTTGTTTTCCTGATGATTATTCTCAGTTTTCAGTAACAGTTTGGTTAGGTTGAGGAAAAATATACATACAGTACATACAGTATCTAATGTGTGCCCGAGTCTATGCTAGTAGCCTCTACCAAAAAATAATTGTTAGTTGCGGCCCTGCTTAACATATTATATAGTTTAACAAAAGAATAAAGAACATTTCCTCAAACCAGTTGGCACATTTGTGTTCTTCAAAACATTTTATCACAACAAAACAAAAAATAAGATAAGATAAGATATTCCTTTATTAGTCCCACAGTGGAGAAATTTACAATACAAAAATAGAAAAACTATTAGAAATGATTTTTAAGCGATTATGAGTCGATGAATAAAAGGTTGAAAAAGGACAAAACAGTTGTACAATTTTACTAATTGTAAGTGGAATATTGAGATTACAGAAAATGGAAAAAAAGCATATACATAATTTACAAAATGCACTTGCACTACATACACACTGTTGCTATGATCTGAGTTTTTTTTTTTTTTTTCATCTGCACATGGAAAAACACCACTTACAAAAGATGCCACAAATGTGATGATGTCTGTTTGTGTGTGAGTGTGTGTGTGTGTGTTTTGGGGTACTCACCTTGTGTTGTGTGTGTGTGTGTGGGCTGCAGAGAGATGGTGTCGGTGGTCAGAAAGGCTGAAACCAAACTAAACCCCAAAACCTAAAACCATCGCCGAGCCTGAAGCTGACCTCCGAATCTGAGGCCAACCTACCCACAACCCTAAACCAAAGCCTTTCTCACCTGTGTGATGGATGGCTGCACGCAGCCAATCACAGAACAGATAATGAGTGGGGGTGGTGATGGTGTAGCGACCACAAGAGGGGATGTTTGGTGTTTGTATGTAGAGAGAGAAGGAATGGGAGAAGGAACGAGCTTCAGGATGTGGGTTTAGGTTAGACTGCCATCATGGAAGTGGCTTTTCTGGATGCAAATTGAGGTTTGACCAAACTGTGGTCAAAGTGTGTGTGTGGGTGTGGGTGTGTGGGTGGGTTGGGGAGAAAGACAAATGGAGAAATAAGAGAGTGACAACATGTGCATGTGTAAACCAGGGCGGTGAAAGTAATGCGATAATAACATGTTAAGACAAATTCATTTTAACGCCACCAATTTCTTTTACACATTAACACAATTTGTGGTTTTTAGACTGCAGCGGTTCGGCTATTTGACTCTAAATGGGGGAAGGAACAAGCTAATTTACTAAATGAACATCATGCTGTATTGAAGAAGACTTGAAACTAGTGATTGAGATCAGAAGCTCATGATTACTGTGTTTACTGAGGTAATAAATCAAGTGAGAAGTAGACTCATTTTCTCATAGACTTCTATACAATCAGACTTCCTTTTGCAACCAGAGGAGTTGCCCCCCCGCCTTCGCCCAATGCCAGCTGGGATCGGCTCCAGCCTCCCCGCGACCCCTAACGGGATAAGCGGTTGACAATGGATGGATGGATGGAGGAGTCACCCCCTGCTGGATATTAGAAAGAATACAAGTTTAAGGCACTTCAGCATTGGCTTCACTCTTCAGACACAGAGATTGCTCACAGGATATGACTTAAAGTATATTGTTATTTGAATGTACATGCACTCCTGTCCTGATCCAAGGTGCAGGTGTTAGATCAGATAGACATTAATCACAGCTTAAAGCTGAGGTAGACTTCTCTACTTTAAAGGGATGGTTTGAGTGTTATGACAGTCCACAGTCAGTGTATCACCTACAGTAGATGGAGTTTGCAGAAACAGACAGGAGTACCGGCATGGGAGCAAAGTGCTGTACTGCTGTGGACGGGGACAGCAACAAAACACATTTTAGACACCTAAAATTATCAATATCAGTTTTAGTGTACACTATATTTAGGATATTTTCACTGCTTTATCTTGCAGTCAGAGAGCACTTTTCAACTGAAGCTGCTTTATCCATCTACGCTCTGTTCAAAGTCGCCAGACGCCATTTGAAAAAAAGCAATAATTTTACCTCTTAGAACATGGGGGTTGCTGATGTACTCTGTTGCCTTGATCACTTAGTTTGTTTATGCTTCGGTGTGACTTGAATCCAAATTAACCATCTTGGGGAGAGGAGCACAGTGTGTTGTTGTCACTGCTAACCATAACCAACTCCCTCGATGAGTGCATGGGCACGTGTACATGCAGCTGGACAGACAGGTAGCCCGTCAGGTCACATGATCCAGGCTGAATGAAATGATTGGACGTGTTTATTAAAGGCCTGCGACAGCCACAGATACCGGATTCTTCTTTTTTTTTTTTTGTCAAAGCATTTGATTTATTGATTGTCAGGATGTAATGAAAATTTCAACAAAATGCTCCTAAAATAAATTGGTTTGTTTATCAAAACAAAGCGCCAACACCAAAATGTTTTCTGTTTTTTTTTTTTTAATTTATTTATTTATTTATTTTACAAAGACATGGTTTTAATTTAACAAATTTCACAAATGTTGTCTAAACACCTGCAGCTGCACAAGAGCTTCAGCTGAATAAGATTCTGTCCAAAATCATCAGAATTTAGATTTGAATAAGAAACTGTTCAAAGCTGAACAAACATTCAATACCAGCACTTGGTGCTACAGACACATTTCGGCTGGTACCAAAAAAAGTATTAAGGTTTATTACTGTCATGGAAAAATTGTACTGGACACAAAGAACTGTATGATTTGTTCAGTGTTCACGTGAAACTCTGCACATCTCTACGTCACTGATTAATATTTTGTGTCTTTGTGTGCCAGGTTTGCTCTGGGAGACGCTCGCAGGCCTCTGCATGAGACAGCAGCTCTGGTGGAGGACATTGTGCACACACAGCTCATTACTATGGTAACATAAACATAAGGGGCGGGGAAAAATTCATTCACCTAATTATCACAATTGTTTTTTTTCTGATTTTCAAATTGATTATTTTAATGCCAGATATTTGCTTCATTTGAGTCTATGTGGAGGTAGAAGGACGTTACTGCTTTTATTGTTGTAGTCTGAGTAATGTGACGTCATATCCGTTCTGTATCCATCAACCAAAGCAAACCAGCTGTCCACCGGCCGCCGCGAGCTGAAACAAAAAGTATAAAACGGTCAGGTCTGGTTGGGTGCGACCTGCAGCCTCACATGTTAAAAGCCAGCGTGGTAAACTCTACATATCCAGTAAAGTGTGGAAACAATTTGGGTTTCACACATTCCAGGACATCATGGCTAAAGCTGCATGCTAACTCTGTCATGGACATACTTGTAGACCGAATGCTGTAATAGAATCAAAAGGTGCTTCTATGAAGTATTTGTTTAAGGGTGTACATGTTTATGCAACCAGGTTATTGTAAGTTTTGTGTTTATTTATTTTTTCGAAACTGTTTCACTTTGTTTTTCAGTTAAATTGTTCAGGTTATAGGTCACATTAAAGGTGGAAAAAGTTCAGAAATTATTTATTGTAATCAATTTTTTTTACTTCACAGAAACCTGGAATTTTAACAGGAGTGTGTAGACATTTTCTGTTCACTGTATGAAACTGAATATATACACTGTTTATTGTACTTGCATGTCTGATTTCAGAGGATTAGCCTCTTATTTCTGAATCGTTTTAATGATATGAAAATGAGTGTAACTAATGCTCCATGAAGCAGGTTTAACTGATGTGATTGGTTTATTTGTCAGCTGCATCAGGCCTGCGAGGGGGCGTCTCTTCGTGGGTCGAGGGTCATTTCAGCGGAGGACATCCTGTTCCTGATGAGGAGGGACAAGGTAAACAAGTCACATACAAAACACAACAACAGCAAATTAATTGCAGATTTTTTATCTGTTCAAATATGTATCTTTTAAAGGGAGATTTGTCAAGTATTAAGTATTTACCGTAATCCTCTTATCAACATGGGAGTGGACACATGCTGCTTTATGCAAATGTATCTATATATTTATTATTGTAAATCACTTATTAACACAAAACAATGAGAGATAGTGTGCAAATCTGTAAAAGGGAGAATCGTCGGTACCCGTAGAACCCATTTTCATTCACACATCTGGAGGTCAGAAAGCAGAGGTCAACGGACCCCTTTGAAAATAGCTAGAGTTTGGAGTGTTATTTATCCTCCTTCATGATAAGCTAGTATGACATTGTTGGTGTCGATGGATTCCTTTAGGTTTTCTAGTTTCATGTTCATTACATACAACATAAAAGTCATAAGTTGCGCTAATGTGTTAAAGAAATTAGTGTCATTAAAATTAATTATCGCATTAACTTTATACTTTATCATTAAGATTATTGATTTAAAAAATAAATAAATTTTAACTTCAAACTCTTAATATAGATTATCCTCAGCATAAATGTCATCATAATTGCATAACTGCTCCTACTTATTATAGGTACTTCTACTGTCTTTTTTTTTTTTTTCTTCTTAATATTAATTCACTGTATTTCATTATACTTTGTCGCAAACCCCCCTTCTTTGTGTAGCTTCATTTGCTCGGACCTGCTCCCTCCTAAAGGCCGAGAGCAGCCCAAGGCAATGCCACCTTTTTCATAATCTTTTATTTAGAATATTTACACATTTAATTAGTTATTTAATTTATTTTTGCATTTTTCCCCCTTCTCCCTCTTCCTTTTCGTCCCTGCATACTTGTATATTTCTCTAGTCACACATACATGAATACACAACCATACTACATGGTCAGAAACATATGCAAATATGAAATATTTATACGTAGTTCTCCCACTAACAAAAACAACTACAAATACGTACTCCTGTTTTATGTTATTGTTTTATGTTATTGTTGTTATTGTTCTTTACATGTTTTGTTACACGTCAGATTTGTCACTGTATTATGTCCCATTTCACCAATAAAGAAAAATTAATTCTCCTCACCTTTCTTTTTCGGTTCCTCACTCTCTCTCTCTCTCTCTCTCTTTCTGTCTTTCTCTCTCTCTCTCTCGACTAGAGGAAGGTGGCAAGGTTACTGAAATACCTTCAGTTTAGAGATTATAAATCCAAACTACTGAAAAGTCTGGAGGATGAAGACACGCAGCAAGAAACTGGTACATGCATGCTCACATATGCACATCATGATGGGTTTTAATGGGTTCAGCTACTCAGAGCGTTTACTGCTATGATGAACTGAGGCTTAATCTTTGTTTGTGTCTGCAGACAGATCAGGTGGTGCTGCAGGTGGCAACCAGCGGAGGCAGCGATTGGCCCAGGATTTCCTGGTGTGGATGGATCAGACTGGCGAGCTCCTGTCATTGGCTGAGCGGCAGGAAGTAGACCCCGTCAAACAGGAGCGGATGGAGGTCAGAGTTCATCATGATGTCTTCCAACGTTTTTAATGTCCATGTCACACTGGCAGGCAGCACTGATTGGACTGTAGACAACATTAAATTTAAGTTATTTTAACAGTGATGATCTTAATCATTATGAATTTTTGGTGATTTGTGTGTCTCGGTAACTTCAGCGTTTAGAGCGTCAGACGCGATCTATGGATCAGGCTCAGTACTCGGAGTTCTGTGAGAGTCGACAGCTCAGCTTTGGTAAGATTTTAATCCAGTAATAAAGTTTCTTTCTAATAATCCTAATATGATTTGAAGCTGATATGCATGTATGCACTTTAATGATGCAGGTTTAAATGGAATGGTAATCAATACAAACTTAAACAAAGTACATCAACAGGTGAAGCTTATCATGTCAAAAACAGTCTCATAAGTACCGTAGTTTTCGCACTGTGAGGCGCACTTAAAATCGCCCAGCTGTTTAACTCAGTCACAGATGATGAAGGATTTGATGGATTTGTAGAAGAGGAATGAACTGAAAAGTGAGTGTATTGTTGTGTATTTCATGTGTTACAACTGAAAAATGTTGAGTTATTGAAGTTATTAAGTTATTAAATGAATTGAATAAAGTTTGACTCGCCGTTTTGTTTCGCTTAATGTGCCTTATAATCAGGTACGCCTTATAGTGCAAAAAATACGGTATTCACAAACAAATGTCAAGTCAAGTAATTCAGAAAACACAAATGCACAAATGAATGCACAGTGATTTGTATCTGTAACTCTCTGTCTGTGCCTCTAATTTACAATGCGTATATCATCATTTGTACATCAACTTGGCATTTTTCAAAGGAAATATATTTGTGAATCTGGATTCTTTTGAGACTGAGACTAAAACCTCCCCATTTGCATGGCTTAATAGCTTTTACAATCCTTAAATTAATTGGTGAATTGTTAATTTAGCATCTTTAAATGGAAATGTATTCATGAATCTCAACGGATTACTGTGGATCCCTTTGAAACTGTATCTGTATGTACATGTGACAGCTTGCATGCACGCACATTCATGTTTAGAGTAAACAGATGAAAAATCAGGCACTAATATACCTACGTAGAGATTTATGGATTCAAATCACTCAGAAGTCACGCAACACTTTGAGTGCAAGTGCAGATCAATTAAGGATAAATGTTCTAATGGCAGAACCTTTTATTGAGAGCTGCATTTAAGATCGATTTACCTGCAAGTTATTTCTTGATGAACTGCTATAGTTTATAAAATCCAAGTCATCTTCAGATTGTTTTTTTATTCTGCCAACAGTCCAAAGCAAAAATATATTCAATTTCCTATAATATAAAACAGAGAAAACCAACAAAACTCACATTTGAAAAGCTGGAACTGACAAGCAACTTGCTAATTGACTTAAAACAATAATTCCATTATCAAAAATGTTATCGCCATTGACTATTTGATTAATTGACTAATTGTTTAACACAAAACCCATTGAACTTAATTGTATTATGGGGTATAACATGTCCAGATGAATATGGCTCTTAAAAAAAACTTAACTGGACATGAATGATCAGTCAGTGATGTCATCCACCTGGCTGTCTGCTCTGTTTTATGTGTCTCCAGCTAAGAAGGCGTCAAAGTTTCGAGACTGGCTGGACTGTAGCAGTTTAGAGCTGAAACCCAACAGCATCGCCATGGAGATCCTGTCGTACCTGGCCTATGAGACTGTTGCTCAGGTAACGCGTTGAGTCAACATCCTGTTAATGGCTCTATCTACTTTATAAGTGTGTGGTTAAAAACCCTCCAGAGTTCTAAAATCTTTCCATCATTCTCCTTCTTCAGATTGTGGATTTGTCTCTGTTGGTAAAACAAGAAATGACCGCGAAAACAAATCCCATCAGTCATGTGATCTCAGCCAGCTACATCCATTACAACACTCACACTGAGGTACACACACACACACGCACACACACGCTAATATCGTCATCTCACATTCAGTTGTTTTCAGTCACTAACATTAAAATACCACAGTTATGTTTTGATAAGTAAATAATGTGTTTCATCTTTCCAGGTAAAGAAGGATCCAGACTCACCTGAAGCCACTCCCCCTTCCACTCCAGGCTCCTCCCACTCATCAAAGCCCCTCCCACAGGGTAATGGCAGTCTGGATGGCCGGGCAAGACAGAGGAAACGCAAAAAGGTGTGTATGTTGAAAAATATCAAGAAAAATAGATAAATGCTACATAAATGCTAAAAGTCATAGTATAGTCTGTCAAAAAATCTCATGAAAATAAGTCATAATATAGTAAGAAAAAAGTCATAGTATATCTCGAAAAATATTCCTAGTATAGTATGTTGAAAAATTTCCAAAACAATATTGCAGTGTAATATGTCGAATTATTTCTTGAAAAAAGTCATAGTATAGTATGCTGAAAAATTTAATGAAAAAATGACAGTATGTTTAAACCAGTTAGTACAGTATGCCTATAAATTCATGTTGAAAAATTTCTCACAAGTCATTGAACAGTATGTCAAAAAATGTAATGAGAAAATGTCATAGTATATTATGTCTAAAAATTTTGCAACAAGGAAACATATAAATAAATAAATAAATAAATAATATGTCGAAACATTTTGGGATAAAAACTCATAGTATGTCAAAAAAAATTATGCTATAGTGTTTAGAAAAAAATTATGAAAAAAGCCGTAGTATAATATGTTGATAGAAAGTAATCAGAATATATCAAATATACTGTAAATTTTAGTATAGTATGTTGGAAAATTCCAATAAAAAAAATCAGAATCTAGTATGTTGAAAAATGAGTCACAATACAGTAGGTTGGGAAAAAAAGTCAAAGTATAATGTACTATGTAAGAAAACAGTCATAGTATAGTATGTAAGAAAACAGTCATAGTATAGTAAATTTCCCCAAAAAATATTGCAGTGTAATATGTCTAATTATTTCTTGAAAAAAAAAAACATAGTATGTTACAGTACCACTATAGTACCACTTTAAATAATCTAAAATTTAAAACATTCTAATTAAAATGAATAAAAGGAGAAGGTGTGTCCACACTTTTGACTGGTACTGTTAAAAAGTCATAGTATAATATATTGAAAAACTGAATAAGTCATAGCAAAGTATGTCTAAAAAGCTCATAGTATAGTATGTCGAAAAATCTCATGAAAATATGTCATAGTATAGTATGTTAGAAAAAACTCATAGTATGTAAGAAAAAAAGTCATAGTATAGTACAGTACCACTTTAAATAATCTAAAATATAAAACATTCTAATTAAAATGAATAAAAAACACTGAATGAGAAGGTGTGTCCACGCTTTTGACTGGTACTGTATGTTGAAAAATGTATTGAAATAAATCATGGTATATTATGTAAAAAAAAAAAAAAATCATAGTATGTCAAAAAAGTTATAGTATATAAGTCAAAAAATGTAATCAGAAAATGTCATAGTATAGTATGTCTAAAAATTTAGTGAAAAGAAAAAAATGGTATTGTAATATGTCAAAATATGTTGCGAAAAAAGTCATACGTAATAGTATATTTTGAAAAAAGGTATACTATAGTATGTCAAAAAATTAAAAGTATGTCACAAAAAAGTCAACGTATAATATTTTGAAAAATTTAATGATAAATCATAGCAAAGTGAGTTATAATATAGTATGTTGAAAAATCTCATGAAAATAAGTCAGTATAGTATGTAAGAAAAAAGTCTTAGTATAGTATGTTGAGAAATTGAAAGATAAGTTATAGTAGAAGAAGAAGAAGAAGAAGATATTCCTTTATTAGTCCCACAGTGGGGAAATTCAGTTTTACACTCTGTTGTTCACACAGTACATATACATGCGTCAATGGAGAGATGTCAGAGTGAGGGGGCTGCTCCTGACAAGCGCCCAGAGCAGTTGGGGGTTCGGTGCCTTGCTCAGGGGCACCTCGGCAGTGCCCAAGAGGTAAATTGGCACCTCTTCAGCAACCAGTTGGTCTTGGTCCATGGGGGACTTGAACCGGCGTCCTCCGCGTCCTAACCCAAGTCCTTACGGACTGAGATACTGCCGCCCCCCAAAAGTGAGTTCCCTGACCGGGAATCGAACCCGGGCCGCGGCGGTGAGAGCGCCGAATCCTAACCACTAGACCACCAGGGAGCTGAGCTATAGTAAAGTATGTCTAAAAATGTCATAGTATAGTATGTTGAAAAATCTCATGAAAATAAGTCATAGTATAGTATGTCGAAAAATTTCATGATAAACAGGTCATAGTATCGAATTTTGAAAAATTTCATGTTAACAATCATATTATAGTATGTTAAACGGTGTTATGATAAAAAAGTCAAATTCTATTGTTGAAAAATGTCATGAAAAAAAGGTCATAGTATAGTATGTTGAAAAATTTCATGGAAAAAGTCATAGTATATCCATCCATCCATCGCCAACCGCTTGTCCCGTTAGGGGTCGCGGGGGGACTGGAGCCGATCCCAGCTGGCATTGGGCGAAGGCGGGGTTCACCCTGGACAGGTCGCCAGTCCATCGCAGGGCACATAGAGACAGACAACATAGAGACAGACAACCAATCACGCTCACATCCACACCTACGGGCAATTTAGAGTAATCAATTAACCTAAACAGCATGTCTTTGGACTGTGGGAGGAAGCCGGAATACCCGGAGAAAACCCACGCTTACACGGGGAGAACATGCAAACTCCACACAGAAGAGTCCCAAGCCAGATTCGAACCTGCGACCCTCTTGCTGTGAGGCAACAGCGCTAACCACTGCACCACCGTGCAGCCCAATCATAGTATAGTATGTCAAAAAATTTCATGGGAAAAAGTCATAGTATAATATGTTGAAAAATTTCATGATCAATAGGTCATAGTATCGAATCTTGAAAAATTTCATGTTAATCATATTATAGTATGTTAAACTGTGTTATGATAAAGTCAAATTCTATTATGTTGAAAAATTTCATGAAAAAAAGTCATTGTATAGTATGTCGAAAAATGTCATGATAAACAGGTCATAGTATTGAATCTTGAAAAATTTCATGTTAACAATCATATTTTACTATGTTAATCAGTATTATGATAGAAAATCTCATATTATAGTATGTTGAAAAATTTCATGTTAACAATCATATTGGAGTATGTTAAATGGTTTTATGATAAAAAAAAGTCATTCTATTATCTTGAAAAATTTCAGAAAAAAGTCATTGTATAGTATGTCGAAAAATTTCATGATAAACAGGTCATAGTATTGAATCTTGAAAAAGTACATGTTAACAATCATATTGTAGTATTTTAAATGGTTTTATGTTAAAAAAAATCAAAATCTATCATGTTGAAAAATTTCATGAAAAAGTCATAGTGTAGTATGTCGATAAATTTCATGAAAAGCAGGTCATCATATTGAATCTTGAAAAATTTCATGTTAACAATCATATTATACTATGTTAAACAGTATTATAATAAAAAACATCATATTATAGTATGTTGAAAAATTTCATTAAAAAAGCCATAGTATAACATGTCAAAAAATTTCATGATAAACAGGTCATGGTATCGAATCTTGAAAAATTACATGTTAATCATATTATACGATATTAAACAGTATTATGTTAAAAAAATCATATGTTAATATTTAGAAAAATTTCATAAAAAAGTCATAGTATAGTATGTCGAAAAATTTCGTGATAAATAGGTCATACTATCAAATCTTGAAAAAGTACATGTTAACAATCATATTGTAGTATTTTAAATGGTTTTATGTTAAAAAAAATCAAAATCTATCATGTTGAAAAATTTCATGAAAAAGTCATAGTGTAGTATGTCGATAAATTTCATGAAAAGCAGGTCATCATATTGAATCTTGAAAAATTTCATGTTAACAATCATATTATACTATGTTAAACAGTATTATAATAAAAAACATCATATTATAGTATGTTGAAAAATTTCATTAAAAAAGCCATAGTATAACATGTCAAAAAATTTCATGATAAACAGGTCATGGTATCGAATCTTGAAAAATTACATGTTAATCATATTATACGATATTAAACAGTATTATGTTAAAAAAATCATATGTTAATATTTAGAAAAATTTCATAAAAAAGTCATAGTATAGTATGTCGAAAAATTTCGTGATAAATAGGTCATACTATCAAATCTTGAAAAAGTACATGTTAACAATCATATTGTAGTATTTTAAATGGTTTTATGATAAAGAAGTCAAATTATATCATGTTGAAAAATTTCATTAAAAAAGTCATAGTATAGTATGTCGAAAAATTTCATGATAAACAGGTCATCGTATCGAATCTTGAAAAATTTCATGTTAACAATCATATTATACCATGTTAAACAGTATTATAATAAAAAAATCATATAGTATGTTGAAAATCTTCATAAAAAAAAGCCATAGTATAGTATGTCGAAAAATTTTATGAAAAAAAAGTCACAGTATAGTATGTCGAAAAATTTCTTGATAAACACGTCATCGTATCGAATCTTGAAAAAGTACATGTTAACAATCATATTGTAGTATTTTAAATGGTTTTATGATAAAGAAGTATAGTTATCATGTTGAAAAATTTCATTAAAAAAAAACATAGTATAGTATGTCGAAAAATTTCATGAAAAACAGGTCATCGTATCGAATCTTGAAAAATTTCATGTTAACAATCATATTATAGTGTATTAAACAGGATTATGATAAAAAAAACTCATATTGTAGTATGTTGAAAAATTTCATGTTAACAATCATATTGGAGTATGTTAAATGGTTTTATGATAAAAAGTCATTCTATTATCTTGAAAAATTTCAGAAAAAAGTCATTGTATAGTATGTCGAAAAATTTCATGATAAACAGGTCATAGTATTGAATCTTGAAAAAGTACATGTTAACAATCATATTGTAGTATTTTAAATGGTTTTATGTTAAAAAAAATCAAAATCTATCATGTTGAAAAATTTCATGAAAAAGTCATAGTGTAGTATGTCGATAAATTTCATGAAAAGCAGGTCATCATATTGAATCTTGAAAAATTTCATGTTAACAATCATATTATACTATGTTAAACAGTATTATAATAAAAAACATCATATTATAGTATGTTGAAAAATTTCATTAAAAAAGCCATAGTATAACATGTCAAAAAATTTCATGATAAACAGGTCATGGTATCGAATCTTGAAAAATTACATGTTAATCATATTATACGATATTAAACAGTATTATGTTAAAAAAATCATATGTTAATATTTAGAAAAATTTCATAAAAAAGTCATAGTATAGTATGTCGAAAAATTTCGTGATAAATAGGTCATACTATCAAATCTTGAAAAAGTACATGTTAACAATCATATTGTAGTGTACTAAACAGTATTATGTTAAAAAAACATCCTATTATAGTATGTTGAAAAATTTCATGAAAAAAAGCCAAAGTATAGTATGTCGAAAAATGTCATGAAAAAGCAGGTCATCATATCGAATCTTGAAAAATTTCATGTTAACAATCACATTATACTATGTTAAAAGGTATTATAATAAAAAAACTCATTATAGTATGTTGAAAAATTTCACGTTATACATATTGTAGTATATTACACGGTTTTATGATTTAAAAAAATCAAAATCTGTCACGTTGAAAAATTTCATGAAAAAAAGTCATAGTATAGTATGTCGAAAAATTTCATGAAAAAAAGTCGTAGTATAGTATGTCGAAATATTTCTTGATAAACACGTCATCGTATCGAATCTTGAAAAATTTCATGTTAACAATCATATTATAGTTTATTAAACAGTATTATGTTAAAAAAATCATATTATAGTATGTTGAAAAATTTCATAAAAAAGTCATAGTATAGTATGTTGAAATTTTTCATGATAAACAGGTCATCGTATCGAATCTTGAAAAATTTCATGTTAACAATCATACTATAGTTTATTAAACAGTATTATGATAAAAAAGTCATATTATAGTTCGTTGAAAAAAATTCATTAAAAAAGTCATAGTAAGTATGTCGAAAAATTTCATGATAAACAGGTCATAGTATCGAATCATGAATAATTTCATGTTAACGATCACATTGTAGTATGTTAAATGGTTTTATGATAAAAAAGTAAAATTCTGTTATGTTGAAAAATTTCAGAAAAAGTCATAGTATTGTATGTCGAAAAATTTCATGATAAATAGGTCATCGTATCGAATCTTGAAAAAGTACATGTTAACAATCATATTGTAGTATTTTAAATGGTTTTGTGATAAAAAAAAAAGTCAAATTCTATCATGTTGAAAAATTTCTTAAAAAAAGACATAGTATCGAATCTTGAAAAATTTCATATTAACAATCATATTGTAGTGTATTAAACAGTATTATGATAAAAAAAACTCATATAGTATGTTGAGAAATTTCATAAAAAAAGTCATAGTATAGTATGTCGAAATATTTCATGATAAACAGGTCATAGTATCGAATCTTGAAAAATTTCATGTTAACAATCATATTGTAGTACGTTAAATGGTTTTATGATAAAAAAATCAAATTCTATCATGTTGAAAAATTTCATGAAAAAGTCATAGTATAGTATGTCGATAAATTTCATGAAAAGCAGGTCATCATATTGAATCTTGAAAAATTTCATGTTAACAATCATATTATACTATGTTAAACAGTATTATGATAAAAAAAACTCATAGTATGTTGAAAAATTTCATAAAAAAGCCATAGTATAGTATGTCGAAAAATTTCATGAAAAAAAGTCATAGTATAGTATGTCGAAAAACTTCTTGATAAACACGTCATCGTATCGAATCTTGAAAAATTTCATGTTAACAATCATATTATAGTTTATTAAACAGTATTTTGTTAAAAAAAATCATATTATAGTATGTTGAAAAATTTCATAAAAAAGTCATAGTATATTATGTTGAAATTTTTCATGATAAACAGGTCATAGTATTGAGTCTTGAAAAATGTAATGTTAACAATCATATTGTATTATTTTAAATGGTTTTATGATAAAAAAGTCAAATTATATCATGTTGAAAAATTTCATGAAAAAGTCATAGTATAGTATGTCAGCACTTCAAAAATTTCTTGATAAACAGGTCATCGTATCGAATCTTGAAAAATTTTTTTACATTTTATTTTTTGAAAATTTTCTTAAAAAAATTCTTATTTTATTTTTTCGAAATATTTCTTGATAAACAGGTCATCGTATCGAATCTTGAAAAAGTACATTTAACAATCATATTATACTATATTAAACGGTATTATGTTAAAAAAAAATCATATTATAGTATGTTGAAAAATTTCATTAAAAAAACCATAGTATAGTATGTCGAAAAATTTCTTGATAAACAGGTCATCGTATCGAATCTTGAAAAAGTACATGTTAACAATCATATTGTAGTATTTTAAATGGTTTTGTGATAAAAAAAAATTTTTATTTTTAATTTTTTAAAACATAGTTAGTATGTTGTAATTTCATACTCTAGTTGTATGTCAAATTTCATGATCAGGCCGTATCGAATCTTGAATTTCATGTTCTCATATTGTAGTGTATTCGTATTATGATAAACTCATAGTATGTTGAAAAATTTCATAAAAAAGTCAAGTAATTCTATTATGTTGAAAAATTTCTTGAAAAAATTTTATTTTTTTTTTTTTTTTAATTTTATATTTTTTTATTTATTTTTTTTTCTTTTTATCATCTTATCTTTATATTTTTTTTTTTATTTTATTTTTTTTTTTATTTTTTTTTTTATAAATATATTTATTATTTTTAAATTTTTATAAAATTTATTTTTTTTTTTTTATTTTTTCTTATTATATTTATTTTTAGTCTTAAAATGTAATGTTACAATCATATTTAGTATTTTAAATGGTTTTATGATAAAAGAAATTATACATGTTTTTCGCAGAAGAGCGCAAAATTTTTGATAAACAGGCATCGACGAATCTTGAAAAATTCATTGTAATCATATTATACTATATTAAACGGATTATGTTAAAAAAAATCATATTATAGTATGTTGAAAAATTTCATTAAAAAAACCATAGTATAGTATGTCGAAAAATTTCTTGATAAACAGGTCATCGTATCGAATCTTGAAAAAGTACATTTTTACATCTTTTTTTGTTTTTTTAATTGTTTTGTGATAAAAAAAGTCAAATTCTATCATGTTGAAAAATTTCAAAAAAAGACAAGAAGATGTTGAAAAATTCATAAAAAGTCATAGTATAGTATGTCAAAAAATTTCATGATAAACAGGTCAACGTATCGAATCTTGAAAAATTTCATGTTAACAATCATGTTGTAGTGATAAACATATTATATAAAAAACAAAAGAGTGAAAAATTTCATAAAAAAAAACCGTAGTAAGATGTCAAAATTACCAGGTCATCGTATTGAATCTTGAAAAATTTCATGTTAACAATCATACTATAGTGTATTAAACAGGATTATGATAAAAAAAACTCATATTGTAGTATGTTGAAAAATTTCATAAAAAAAGTCATAGTATAGTATGTCGAAAAATTTCTTGATAAACAGGTCATCGTATCGAATCTTGAAAAAGTACATGTTAACAATCATATTGTAGTATGGTTTTGTGATAAAAAAAAAAGTCAAATTCTATCATGTTGAAAAATTTCTTAAAAAAAGACATAGTATAGTATGTTGAAAAATTTCATGATAAACAGGTCAACGTATCGAATCTTGAAAAATTTCATGTTAACAATCATATTGTAGTGTATTAAACAGTATTATGATAAAAAAAACTCATATTATAGTATGTTGAGAAATTTCATAAAAAAAGTCATAGTATAGTATGTCGAAATATTTCATGATAAACAGGTCATAGTATCGAATCTTGAAAAATTTCATGTTAACAATCATATTGTAGTACGTTAAATGGTTTTATGATTAAAAAAAATCAAATTCTATCATGTTGAAAAATTTCTTGAAAAAGTCATAGTATAGTATGTCGAAAAATTTCATGAAAAAAAGTCATAGTATAGTATGTCGAAAAATTTCTTGATAAACACGTCATCGTATCGAATCTCGAAAAATTTCATGTTAACAATCATATTATACTATATTAAACAGTATCATGTTAAAAAAAATCATAGTCCGTTTAAAAATTTCATTAAAAAAAAGCCATTGTATAGTATGTCGAAAAATTTCGTGATAAACAGGTCATACTATCAAATCTTGAAAAAGTACATGTTAACATTCATATTGTAGTATTTTAAATGGTTTTATGATAAAGAAGTATAATTATATCATGTTGAAAAATTTCATTAAAAAAAAGTCATAGTATAGTATGTCGAAAAATTCCATGATAAACAGGTCATCGTATCGAATCTTGAAAAATTTCATGTTAACAATCATATTGTAGTGTACTAAACAGTATTATGATAAAAAAACATCATATTATAGTATGTTGAAAAATTTCATGAAAAAAAGCCAAAGTATAGTATGTTGAAAAATTTCATAAAAAAGTCATAGTATAGTATGTCGAAAAATTTCATCAAAAGCAGGTCATCGTATTGAATCTTGAAAAATTTCATGTTAACAATAATATTATACTATTTTACAGTTTTATTATAAAACTCATACTATAGTATGTTGAGAAATTTCATAAAAAAAGTCATAGTATAGTATGTCGAAATATTTCATGATAAACAGGTCATAGTATCGAATCTTGAAAAATTTCATTAACAATCATATTGAGACGTAAACGGTTTATGATAAAAAATCAAATTCTATCATTTGAAAATTTATGAAAGCAAGAAGATTCGAAAATTTCAGGCGCACAAACTTTACGAAATATTATACTATGTTAAACAGTATTATGATAAAAAAACTTTTTTTTTGATGAAAAACTTTTTTCCCTTTTAGGTACAAACACCACATAATTTTATAAAAATAACATTTGAAATTTCATCAGAATAGTCGAAAAATTCCATAAAACCCTATCATCTTAAAAATTTCATACTATTTAAAAACATATATAACATATAAATTTTAAAATTTCATAAAACCAGAAAAAAAATTCAAAACATTCTTTCCTTTTCTTTTTTTTCAGAGAGATGAACTGATTTTGAAAAATTTAAACAAAAGATTCAAAAATTTCATAAAAAAAGCATAGTATAGTATGTCGAAAAATTTCTTTTTTTTCTTTTTTTTATTTATGATAAACAGGCAAGATCGAACAGAAAATTTCATTTAACAATCATTTAGTATGTAAATGTTTTATGATAAAAAAGAAATTCATTGAAAAATTTCAAAAAAGCATAGTATAGTATTCGAAAAATTTCATGATAAACAGGTCATCGTATCGAATCTTGAAAAATTTCATGTTAACAATCATATTATAGTGTATTAAACAGGATTATGATAAAAAAAACTCATATTGTAGTATGTTGAAAAATTTCATAAAAAAAGTCATAGTATAGTATGTCGAAAAATTTCTTGATAAACAGGTCATCGTATCGAATCTTGAAAAATTACATGTTAACAATCATATTGTAGTATGTTAAATGGTTTTATGATAAAAAAGTCAAATTCTATCATGTTGAAAAATTTCATGTTTTTTTTTTTTTTTTCAGTTTTTTTTTTTTTTTTTATTTTTTTCATAGTATAGTATTGAAAAATTTCATGAAACATCGATGATCTTGAAAATTTCCGTTACAACAATTATATTAAGATAAACAGGAAGAAAAAAACCTATTAGTATTTGAAAATTCAAAAACAAGAAGATCGAAATTTCTTGAAACGCAACGACTAAAAACAACAATCTATAAAAGAAAACAAATCTATCATTAAACTTCAAGTAAGTATGTGAATTCATCATAATAGAGCAAAATTCTGCAGCACGAACTCTCTATTAGGTATTAGTATATGATAAAAAACATCCAAGACATAAAAAAAAAAGCCAAGATAGTATGTCGAAAAATTTCATGAAAAAAAGTCATAGTATAGTATGTCGAAAAACTTCTTGATAAACACGTCATCGTATCGAATCTTGAAAAATTTCATGTTAACAATCATATTAGTGTATTAAACAGTATTATGATAAAAAACTCATAGTATGTTGAAAAATTTCATAAAAAAAGCCATAGTATAGTATGTCGAAAAATTTCATGAAAAAAAGCCATAGTATAGTATGTCGAAAAATTTCTTGATAAACACGTCATCGTATCGAATCTTGAAAAATTTCATGTTAACAATCATATTATAGTTTATTAAACAGTATTTTGTTAAAAAAATCATATTATAGTATGTTGAAAAATTTCATAAAAAAGTCATAGTATATTATGTTGAAATTTTTCATGATAAACAGGTCATAGTATTGAGTCTTGAAAAATGTAATGTTAACAATCATATTATAGTGTATTAAACAGGATTATGATAAAAAAAACTCATATTGTAGTATGTTGAAAAATTTCATAAAAAAAGTCATAGTATAGTATGTCGAAAAATTTCTTGATAAACAGGTCATCGTATCGAATCTTGAAAAAGTACATGTTAACAATCATATTGTAGTATTTTAAATGGTTTTGTGATAAAAAAAAAAAGTCAAATTCTATCATGTTGAAAAATTTCTTAAAAAAAGACATAGTATAGTATGTTGAAAAATTTCATAAAAAGTCATAGTATAGTATGTCAAAAAATTTCATGATAAACAGGTCAACGTATCGAATCTTGAAAAATTTCATGTTAACAATCATATTGTAGTGTATTAAACAGTATTATGATAAAAAACTCATAGTATGTTGAAAAATTTCATAAAAAGCCATAGTATAGTATGTCGAAAAATTTCATGAAAAAAAGCCATAGTATAGTATGTCGAAAAATTTCATGAAAAAAAGTCATAGTATAGTATGTCGAAATATTTCTTGATAAACACGTCATCGTATTGAATCTTGAAAAATTTCATGTTAACAATCATATTATAGTTTATTAAACAGTATTATGTTAAAAAATCATATTATAGTATGTTGAAAAATTTCATAAAAAAAAAACCATAGTATAGTATGTCGAAAGATTTCATGAAAAACAGGTCATCGTATGGAATCTTGAAAAATTTCATGTTAACAATCATACTATAGTGTATTAAACAGGATTATGATAAAAAAAAAACTCATATTGTAGTATGTTAAAAAATTTCATAAAAAAAGTCATAGTACAGTATGTCGAAAAATTTCTTGATAAACAGGTCATCGTATCGAATCTTGAAAAAGTACATGTTAACAATCATATTGTAGTATTTTAAATGGGTTTGTGATAAAAAAAAAAGTCAAATTCTATCATGTTGAAAAATTTCTTAAAAAAAGACATAGTATAGTATGTTGAAAAATTTCATAAAAAAGTCATAGTATAGTATGTCAAAAAATTTCATGATAAACAGGTCAACGTATCAAATCTTGAAAAATTTCATGTTAACAATCATATTGTAGTGTATTAAACAGTATTATGATAAAAAAAACTCATAGTATGTTGAGAAATTTCATAAAAAAAAAGTCATAGTATAGTATGTCGAAATATTTCATGATAAACAGGTCATAGTATTGAATCTTGAAAAATTTCATGTTAACAATCATATTGTAGTACGTTAAATGGTTTTATGATTAAAAAAATCAAATTCTATCATGTTGAAAAATTTCATGAAAAAGTCATAGTATAGTATGTCGAAAAATTTCATGAAAAAAAGTCATAGTATAGTATGTCGAAAAATTTCTTGATAAACACGTCATCGTATCGAATCTTGAAAAATTTCATGTTAACAATCATATTATAGTTTATTAAACAGTATTTTGTTAAAAAAATCATATTATAGTATGTTGAAAAATTTCATAAAAAAGTCATAGTATATTATGTTGAAATTTTTCATGATAAACAGGTCATAGTATTGAGTCTTGAAAAATGTAATGTTAACAATCATATTGTAGTATTTTAAATGGTTTTATGATAAAAAAGTCAAATTATATCATGTTGAAAAATTTCATGAAAAAGTCATAGTATAGTATGTTGCAAAATTTGTTGATAAACAGGTCATCGTATCGAATCTTGAAAAATTTCATTTTAATCATATTATACTATATTAAACGGTATTATGTTAAAAAAAATCATATTATAGTATGTTGAAAAATTTCATTAAAAAAACCATAGTATAGTATGTCGAAAAATTTCATAAAAAACAGGTCATCGTATCGAATCTTGAAAAATTTCATGTTAACAATCATATTATAGTGTATTAAACAGGATTATGATAAAAAAAAACTCATATTGTAGTATGTTGAAAAATTTCATAAAAAAAGTCATCGTATAGTATGTCGAAAAATTTCTTGATAAACAGGTCATCGTATCGAATCTTGAAAAAGTACATGTTAACAATCATATTGTAGTATTTTAAATGGTTTTGTGATAAAAAAAAAAGTCAAATTCTATCATGTTGAAAAATTTCTTAAAAAAAGACATAGTATAGTATGTTGAAAAATTTCATAAAAAGTCATAGTATAGTATGTCAAAAAATTTCATGATAAACAGGTCAACGTATCGAATCTTGAAAAATTTCATGTTAACAATCATATTGTAGTGTATTAAACAGTATTATGATAAAAAAACTCATAGTATGTTGAAAAATTTCATAAAAAAAGCCATAGTATAGTATGTCGAAAGATTTCATGAAAAAAAGCCATAGTATAGTATGTCGAAAAATTTCATGAAAAAAAGTCATAGTATAGTATGTCGAAATATTTCTTGATAAACACGTCATCGTATTGAATCTTGAAAAATTTCATGTTAACAATCATATTATAGTTTATTAAACAGTATTATGTTAAAAAATCATATTATAGTATGTTGAAAAATTTCATTTAAAAAAAAACATAGTATAGTATGTTGAAAGATTTCATGAAAAACAGGTCATCATATTGAATCTTGAAAAATTTCATGTTAACAATCATACTATAGTGTATTAAACAGGATTATGATAAAAAAAACTCATATTGTAGTATGTTGAAAAATTTCATAAAAAAAGTCATAGTATAGTATGTCGAAAAATTTCTTGATAAACAGGTCATCGTATCGAATCTTGAAAAAGTACATGTTAACAATCATATTGTAGTATTTTAAATGGTTTTGTGATAAAAAAAAAGTCAAATTCTATCATGTTGAAAAATTTCTTAAAAAAAGACATAGTATAGTATGTTGAAAAATTTCATAAAAAAAGTCATAGTATAGTATGTCAAAAAATTTCATGATAAACAGGTCAACGTATCGAATCTTGAAAAATTTCATGTTAACAATCATATTGTAGTGTATTAAACAGTATTATGATAAAAAACTCATAGTATGTTGAAAAATTTCATAAAAAAAGCCATAGTATAGTATGTCGAAAAATTTCATGAAAAAAAGCCATAGTATAGTATGTCGAAAAATTTCATGAAAAAAAGTCATAGTATAGTATGTCGAAATATTTCTTGATAAACACGTCATCGTATTGAATCTTGAAAAATTTCATGTTAACAATCATACTATCGTGTATTAAACAGGATTATGATAAAAAAAACTCATATTGTAGTATGTCGAAAAATTTCTTGATAAACAGGTCATCGTATCGAATCTTGAAAAAGTACATGTTAACAATCATATTGTAGTATTTTAAATGGTTTTGTGATAAAAAAAAAAGTCAAATTCTATCATGTTGAAAAATTTCTTTAAAAAAAGACATAGTATAGTATGTCAAAAAATTTCATGATAAACAGGTTTCAAAAATTTCATGTTAACAATCATATTGTAGTGTATTAAACAGTATTATGATAAAAAAACTCATATTATAGTATGTTGAGAAATTTCATAAAAAAAGTCATAGTATAGTATGTCGAAAAATTTCTTGATAAACAGGTCATCGTATCGAATCTTGAAAAAGTACATGTTAACAATCATATTGTAGTATTTTAAATGGTTTTGTGATAAAAAAAGTCAAATTCTATCATGTTGAAAAATTTCTTAAAAAAAAGACATAGTATAGTATGTCAAAAAATTTCATGATAAACAGGTTTCAAAAATTTCATGTTAACAATCATATTGTAGTGTATTAAACAGTATTATGATAAAAAAACTCATATTATAGTATGTTGAGAAATTTCATAAAAAAAGTCATAGTATAGTATGTCGAAAAATTTCTTGATAAACAGGTCATCGTATCGAATCTTGAAAAAGTACATGTTAACAATCATATTGTAGTATTTTAAATGGTTTTGTGATAAAAAAAGTCAAATTCTATCATGTTGAAAAATTTCTTAAAAAAAGACATAGTATAGTATGTTGAAAAATTTCATAAAAAAGTCATAGTATAGTATGTCAAAAAATTTCATGATAAACAGGTCAACGTATCGAATCTTGAAAAATTTCATGTTAACAATCATATTATAGTTTATTAAACAGTATTATGTTAAAAAATCATATTATAGTATGTTGAAAAATTTCATAAAAAAAAAAAAACCATAGTATAGTATGTCGAAAGATTTCATGAAAAACAGGTCATCGTATTGAATCTTGAAAAATTTCATGTTAACAATCATACTATCGTGTATTAAACAGGATTATGATAAAAAAAACTCATATTGTAGTATGTCGAAAAATTTCTTGATAAACAGGTCATCGTATCGAATCTTGAAAAAGTACATGTTAACAATCATATTGTAGTATTTTAAATGGTTTTGTGATAAAAAAAAAAGTCAAATTCTATCATGTTGAAAAATTTCTTAAAAAAAAGACATAGTATAGTATGTCAAAAAATTTCATGATAAACAGGTCAACGTATCGAATCTTGAAAAATTTCATGTTAACAATCATATTGTAGTGTATTAAACAGTATTATCACAAAAAAACTCATATTATAGTATGTTGAGAAATTTCATAAAAAAAGTCATAGTATAGTATGTCGAAATATTTCATGATAAACAGGTCATAGTATCGAATCTTGAAAAAATTCATGTTAACAATCACATTGTAGTATGTTAAATGGTTTTATGATTAAAAAAATCAAATTCTATCATGTTGAAAAATTTCATGAAAAAGTCATAGTATAGTATGTCGAAAAATTTCAAAAATTTCTTGATAAACACGTCATCGTATCGAATCTTGAAAAATTTCATGTTAACAATCATATTATACTATATTAAACAGTATCGTGTTAAAAAAATCATAGTCCGTTTAAAAATTTCATTAAAAAAAAGCCATTGTATAGTATGTCGAAAAATTTCGTGATAAACAGGTCATACTATCAAATCTTGAAAAAGTACATGTTAACAATCATATTGTAGTATTTTAAATGGTTTTATGATAAAGAAGTATAATTATATCATGTTGAAAAATTTCATTAAAAAAAAGTCATAGTATAGTATGTCGAAAAATTCCATGATAAACAGGTCAACGTATCGAATCTTGAAAAATTTCATGTTAACAATCATATTATACTATATTAAACAGTATCGTGTTAAAAAAATCATAGTCCGTTTAAAAATTTCATTAAAAAAAAGCCATTGTATATAGTATGTCGAAAAATTTCGTGATAAACAGGTCATACTATCAAATCTTGAAAAAGTACATGTTAACAATCATATTGTAGTATTTTAAATGGTTTTATGATAAAGAAGTATAATTATATCATGTTGAAAAATGTCATGAAAAAAAGCCAAAGTATAGTATGTCGAAAAATTTCAGAAAAAAGTCATAGTATAGTATGTCGAAAAATGTCATGAAAAGCAGGTCATCATATCGAATCTTGAAAAATTTCATGTTAACAATCACATTATACTATGTTAAAAGGTATTATAATAAAAAAAACTCATAGTATGTTGAAAATTTTCACGTTATACATATTGTAGTATATTACACGGTTTTATGATTAAAAAAAATCAAAAATCTGTCACGTTGAAAAATTTCATGAAAAAAAGTCATAGTATAGTATGTCGAAAAATTTCATGAAAAGCAGGTCATCATATTGAATCTTGAAAAATTTCATGTTAACAATCATATTATACTATGTTAAACAGTATTATGATAAAAAACTCATAGTATGTTGAAAAATTTCATAAAAAAGCCATAGTATAGTATGTCGAAAAATTTCATGAAAAAAAGTCATAGTATAGTATGTCGAAAAATTTCTTGATAAACACGTCATCGTATCGAATCTTGAAAAATTTCATGTTAACAATCATATTATAGTTTATTAAACAGTATTATGTTAAAAAAATCATATTATAGTATGTTGAAAAATTTCATAAAAAAAGTCATAGTATAGTATGTCAAAAAATTTCATGATAAACAGGTCAACGTATCGAAACTCTTTAAAAATTACATGTTAATCATATTATATGATATTAAACAGTATGTTAAAAAAATCATATTTTAGTATTTAGAAAAATTTCATAAAAAAGTCATAGTTTATTATGTCCATAAATTTCATGATTAACAGGTCATAGTATCCAATCTTGAGAAATTTCATGTTAACAATCATATTGTAGTATGTTAAATGGTTCTATGATAAAAAAGTCAAAATCTGTTATTTTGAAAAATTTCATGATAAACACGTCATAGTATTGAATCTTGAAAAATTTCATGTTAACAATCATATAATACTATATTAAACAGTATGTTAACAATCATACTATAGTTTATTAAACAGTATTATGATAAAGTCATACTATAGTACGTTGAAAAATTTCATACAAAAAAGCCATAGTATAGTATGTCGAAAAATTTCACGAAAAAAAGTCATAGTATAGTATGTCGAAAAACTTCTTGATAAACAGGTCATCGTATCGAATCTTGAAAAATTTCATGTTAACAATCATAATACTATATTAAACAGTATCATGTTAAAAAAATCATATAGTACGTTGAAAAGTTTCATTAAAAAAAACCCATAGTATAGTATGTCGAGAAATTTCGTGATAAACAGGTCATACTATCGAATCTTGAAAAAGTACATGTTAACAATCATATTTTAGTATTTTAAATGGTTTTATGACAAAGAAGTCAAATTCTATCATGTTGAAAAATTTCATTAAAAAAAAGTCATATTATAGTATGTCGAAAAATTTCATGATAAATAGATCATCGTATCGAATCTTGAAAAATTTCATGTTAACAATCATATTATAGTGTATTAAACAGTATTATGACAAAAAACTCATTATGTTGAAAAATTTCATGAAAAAAAGTCATAGTATCGAATCTTGAAAAATTTCATGTTAACAATCACATTGTAGTACGTTAAATGGTTTTATGATTAAAAAAAGTCAAATTCTGTTATGTTGAAAAATTTCACGTTAACAATCATTGTAATATTTTAAACGGTTTCATGTTGCTGATCATGTTGAAAAATTTCATGGAAAAAGCCATAGTATAGTATGTCTAAAAATTTAGTGAAAAGAAAAAAACGGTATCATAATGATATTATATATAAATATTTAGCGAAAAAGTCATAGTATAGTATGTCGGAAAATCTCATGAAAATAAGTCATAGTATTGTTTGTAACAAAAAAGTCATAGTATAGTATGTCGAAAAAAAAACTTCACAGTGTAGTATGTTGAAAAGTTTCTCGCAAATAAGTCATGGACCTGTGCTAAATTTAATGAGGAAATGTTGTATATTATGTCAAATTGAATAAAATTGATAAAAAAGGTCATTGTATAGTATCTCAAGAAAGTCATAGCACAGTATGTTGATAAACTTATTGAAAAAGTATTATAGTATATCAATAATTTCACAAAAATATATTCGTATAGTATGTTGAAAAAATGTCAGTATGTCTAAAAATTTCATGAAAATAAGTCATAGTATAATATATCAAAAGTAAGTCATAGTATTGTATGTTGGAGAAATTCTCAGGAAAAAAGTCTATCGTGTCAAAAAAATGATAGTATAGTGAAAACTTCAAAATCATTGTATATTATGTTGAAAAAAGTTACACTATGTCAAAATTTAAAGAAGAAAGTCACTGTAGTATGCTGAAACATTTCACCAAAAACAGTTGTTGAAATATTTCATGATAAAGTCATAGTATATGTTGAGACATAAGAAGCAATAAAATGACTTTAAAATCATGTACTTTACTATTACTTTTTTCTGACATTCTACATTATGAAAGTGTGTACAGTGAATACCTATGTTCGTGTCGGGATGAGAAATAAGTCCCTTTGAAATACGAACATATCGACTCTAAAAAATACCTGTTAAATAGCCAATGTCAGCCAGAGACTGACAGTGGTGTCCGACGTTGTATCCTTACTGTACTATTTGTTTCAGAGCTGTCCGGCTACAGTGGAACCTCCCAGTGGAGCCATCCAGCCCTGTCACATCAGAGAGGCTATTAGAAGATACAACTACAAACACACGGTATGTACACGCATACTAAATGGCATTGACCAGGCTACATTCACTTTTTTTGCAGGAGCCATAGGTCAAGGATTGGTTTTGAGTATTTAAGTTACCTTAATATAACTTATCTGTTATAATCGTTTCTGCTGCCTGTACAACTGAAATAATACTGTGACTACTCTGTATTTGAGATGGGGAACAAAATATAGTTCTGTTTCTTGGCAAAATGTGCTAGTAAGATGCTTCATTAGTCTGAGGTTTGTCAGTCTTTTCTACCAGTAAGTTGTGTTTACTATGGCTGTGTATAAGAATCTGGCAATACTACACGTATCATGATACAGGGGTAACGATTCATTATTTAGCGATTTCTCTCAAATCTATCCTATGGAAAAGTGATTATCATCAAGTGAGCATGTTTGTAAAGGGGAGACCCATTTTCATTCACATATCTGGGGGTCAGAGGTCAAGGGACCCTTTTGAAAATGGCCTTGACATCCTCACCAAAATTTTGCACAAGCGTTATTTAGCCTCCTTTGAGACATGCAAGTATACCAATAGATTCCTTCATTCCTCTAGTTTCATATTGTATCTTTAAAACTGGACCCACTACAACCTCAAAACCATTTAGGAGAATTGTTCAGTAGAGGACAGAAGGGAATTTCATACTGAAAAAATACTTAAACAATGGAAGATACTAGGGGTGGTGGGGAAAAAAATGGTACAACATAGTGTTGTGATGTTGCATTGATGCTGTAAATGCTGTAAAGCTGTTCTGTTTAGGAATCCACTGGTATGTTAGCTTGTTGGGAAGAAAGCTAAATAGCGCTCTAAACTGCAGTATATCTTTTCGCAATAAGATTGTATCATGACTTCAGTATGGTGGGGTTATCGGCTACGGTATGCATACTGTATGTCTCTTTTAAAGCCAAACAGGTGATTCAGAGGAAGCAGACAGCGTGAAACTACAACTGATCTTTCTCTTTCAGAGTGCTTACTGGAGGAGTGGGATGGCCTTCCTCGCCTGCTGAAGATGCAACACATTCTTACAAGTACCTTCACAAGTAATTGTCTGTTTTGTACTAGTGTTAGGATAAGCACTTTTCAGTGAGCCTCCATTTATATTTCAAAGAAACCTAATGGTTCACAAACAACTTGCTGCCATGTTGTCATTGTTGAAAAGAAACTTTATTGGTCACTAATACAGAAACACAAGGGACTACTGAGCATGCTCAAAACTCAGCTTGTGACATCATAGCAACGTAAGCACATGGAGGCGGGGCTTGTCTCTGGAGTTTGCCGCAAATATTGAAAAAAATGACGGAAGGGTTCAATACAACGACTCGGAGGGTGGAAGAGCGAGAACTTGTTTGCGTTTATCAGTCTGTTTCTCAGAGCAGCTGTTAGCTTCATATCAGTGTCTCCATGACGACTGTTTAAGTGTGGGCAGCATGTATGAACGTGTGATTAGAGTGTGTTTGCCTCAGTATTTTTGAGCGCTGTTGATCAATGCCTCCCTCTCCATCAGCAGCTCTCCGTATCTCTGCTGAAGTTCTCGCTCTCGCTCCATCTGCCTCTCCACGTCCTCCCGGAGGGCCTGAAACACACAGACAGATAATACATATAATGCAAAAAGATTCTCTGAATACAGAGATAATGATAATTTGGATGTTATTTTGCTAGAGGTGCTGAGGCCAAATATATTGATACAACTAGGGCTGTCCTCAACCAAAGAAAGTGTTAGTTGACTAATGCGACGAGTTGATTTAATCAACAGATCTGTCAAACGGAGTTTTCTTTTGTTTACTAGAGATGTGCTGAGTTTCTTTTAAAATAAGTCATTCAGCATGAAGAAAGCATAAAACAATGACTAATTTTTTTAAGATATTTAAACTTGGTTAAGACCCAAATGACATTAGTTGACTTACAGTTTGCCTACCATAGACTACGGGACTTTAAAATACTCAAGTCTGAAACCTGCTGACATCTAAAGTCAGATTTTAGTCACAGACTATATTTTTTAGCAAAGACTGGGGATCTTGCAGGGTCACTATTTACAAGACTACAACTAGATTCCTTTAGCAATGATGATGAAACACTTTAGTGGACAGAAACTGCTGCAGCCCTCAAAATCCCCAGTGAGTATGCTATAGCTAGCCTGCTGAATGTTTGCTATTAACCTATGAGCTAACTGTTATGTTTCAGCTGAAGATTGCTGACTGCAATCACAGATCATGTATCTACGAAAGACAGAGAGAGAGAGGTACTGGAGACAGATTTATGATTGAAGCCAGCAATCTTCAGCAGAACTGTATGGTTAGCTTGCAGGCTAATAGCAAATATTCCAGTAGCTAACATACACTTGGAAGTAGCCCCATTTGGGACAGTGGTTAGCTAGCTAGCTGTAGCATATAGCATACTCACTGCAGCTTTTTTTCCTTCTCCACCCTATCGTGGTATAAATGAGAGGACATGTCAAAGAGGTGCTCTTGTTCATGCCACCAGTTTCTCCATGTTTACGTTCTACCCCGTTTGCTGCTTCCTGTTTGGTGCTGGAACGAGTGCTCCTATTGGTTGTTGACAAATGTTTGCATCATTGCACTCAACGATAATATTAAACTTGTTTGAATTTATCTGAACTTCTGGATGAGAAAAAGACCGACTTTGGACATCTTGGACAGAGTTTTATGACCACCTTACACTAAACGATTGAGATCACAAGAGCGCACCATCACTTTACAGAAACTCATGATTTTATTCCAACATTGGAAATATGTCTGCAACTGTGACATCGATTGGAAAGTGGTTTGGTGTGAGGTCGACATAAGAAGGGGCAGCCCTAGACACAATGGAGGTATATACAGTATACAGACTGTGAATGAGGGCAGGCTCATTGTAATCTACTGATATGATACTCAGCCTTTCACATACTTAATCCTCCCAAGCTACAGACCTTTACCAGAATATTCTATACTATAGGGACACAATGAACAATCATTAACTAAACTGTTCAATCTATAATAAGTCAGCAAAACTGTGGAAAATGCCCATCACAAGTCTTCAATATGAAACAAAAAAATAATTTGTCCCAGTAGAGAAGCTGGAACAAATAGTTCAATTATCAGAATTGATTAATAGATTGAGTAATTGTTCCAGCATTAAAACATTTTAAGCTTTTTGGTTAATTAGACTTAAAGGAACAGTGTGTAGGATTTAGTGACATCTAGTGGCGAGGCTGCAGATTGCAACCAACTAAGTACCCCTCCACTCACTCCTCCCTTTCAGTCTGTTGGAAATCTACAGCAGCTTCAAGTAAGTAAAAACATGAAGAGCTCTCCCTAGAGCCAGTGTTTGGTTTGTCTGTTCTGGGCTACTGTTGGAACATGGCGGTACAACATGGACCCGCTCCCTATGTAGATATGAAGAGCTTATTCTAAGCTATAACAACAATTATTAATTTCAGGTGATTAAACACTAAGGAAAGCATCCATCCGTTATCTGTAACTGCTTATCCCATTCAGGGTCGCAAGGGGGTTGGAACCAATCTCAGCTGACATTGGGTGAAGGCGGGGTACACCCTGGACAGGACTATCACATAGGGACAGACAACAAATTACATTCACACCTATGGGCAATTTAGAGCCAACAATTAACCTGCATGTCTTTGGACTGTGGGAGGACGCTGGAGAATTAAAACTAAAAATAGATTTATAAAAATACATCCCCCTAAATCCTACACACTGGCCTTTTAAAGGATGTTGGGAATGTGAGTCTCGTGTGTGTCAGAAATGTATTACCTCTTTTCTCCTGGGAATCGCAGTGTCCTCTTGTTTCTTCAGCTGACTGAAGGTCTGGAGCTCTGTGGCCGACTGCTCCACCTTGTGAACACATAATCATCACAATACTCAGTTATTACAAGAATTTAAGTGTTTTAGACAACACTATAATCTACAATCTAAATCTAAAGTAGGTAAATTTGGGGTCAATATTTAATATTTCAGCTATTTTTTCACTGATAAACTCTGTAAAATGACAAACATTTAAGGTTATATTAATATATTTATGTAGATGAGTATTTTTTTTTTTTTACATAACATCTACAGAGCTTTTACAAAAGTGCCGAATAATATCACAAGTTTTGGTGGGTCCAGAATGAATGTTTCCTTTCCCACTTCTAACAAGGTGTGACGTCTAGTGGCTGAAAGTTATCAATGGCACCTCTAATGTCTTGAGTGGAGGAAAAAAAACTGCAACCAATGTCTTCAGATTAAACATGGCTACGCCCTCCATTACGCCAAGATGGAAGCATAAATAAGAGTGTTTTCTTTGAAGTGGAACTCAGTTGAAAGTATATCCTGGCAGATTTAAAGTTCTGTCCGGTTCAGTACCTGCTCCCAGAGTTCACTGTGCTGCTTCAGGAGCCCCAGGGCTCTGGACTGAAACCCTCCCAGTAGGATTTTGAGTTTCTTCTCCAGTTTAGCCGCTCTCCGGGCCTCTGCGGTCATGTGGCCACGGTTCACCTGGAGGGAGACAGATACAGGGTTTACACATTACATAAAGATGTGTCTGTAAAATAGAAAGGTGAACAATTCAGGGTCAAGTTCTATTGGTCCTCGATGCCTGTGTGCTTTCTCACCTCCAGTTTTTTCTCCAGGCTTTCAATACGGTCTTTCTTCGATGCCAGGTTGGCTCTGGTGTACCGGTTCTGAGCGGGTAGATATAACACCTGCAGGAACAAAGAGGCAGATCAGATGAATCAACAGCTTCTGACCAAAGGCTGCCTTTAGCTACCTTCATCCTCACATGAAAACAAAACCACTCTTTAGGGTCAGATGACAGAGGGATGCTTACCTGTCCGTAGCATTCCTCCCACACCTGGGTGTAGGCCTCCATGCTGAGATCACCGTGGCCCATTCCTGCCTTCACCACCTCCATTTCTGCTGCCAGTAGTGCCTTTGCCTGTTGAATAACAGCAACACAGGAGCACATTATTACTAAAAAACACCTCTAATATATAGAATTTCTGCATACAGATTGTACTGACATCCATCACTGTGAATGAATGACACACACACACACACACACACACACACACACACACACACACACACACACACACACACACACACACACACACACACACACACACACCTCTCACACCATTCTTATGACCAAACCAAGAGGCAAACTCCGCTTGTGAAGTGAAGCCAATGCTGAAGTACGGAAACCTGCATTCTCTCTAATATCCAGCAGGGGGCGACTCCTCTGGTTGCTAAAAGAAGTCTGAGAAAATGAGCCTACTTCTCACTTGATTTATTACCTCAATAAACATTGTAAACATGGGTTTATGGTCTCAGTCACTAGTGTCAGCTCATCTTCAATTCAACATGATGTTCATTTAGTAAATTATGGTCCCATTTAGAGTCAAATAGACCATAAAGCAGGGGCTTTGGGGCGGGGCTACCTTATGATTGACAGGTAGCTACCATGCTGTTCAGCATTCAGTTGTATTTCGGGAGTATCTTGCATTTTTGTGCCATTTGTTCAACAGGCCTCCAGTGTGTGAAGGCCTTAAGGAGTCAGCTGTTAATTTTTTCCTGTCAACACATTTTTTGTTAAGCCTGTTTTTCACTAGCCACAATTAGCATCCCAATCAATGTCACAGTTTATGTGAATTACAGATGCACCACATTCACCAAGCTAGCTAGTTAGCGTTAGTTGGTAACTTAGACTTTGCCATGACCATGGTACCTGGCTCTGTCGGGCCCAGCTCGACCCCCTCGTCCACATACGGCCACTTCTGGCTCCAAAAATCCAAGATGCCAACAGCCAAAATGCCGAACTCAAGCCTTCAAAATGGTACTCCACAATAAACCAATGGGTGACGCCATGGTGGCAACATCTAGTTCTTATTTACAAGTTGCGTCCGAAATTCCACACCAACATGCTATTTAGTTTTTATTATGCCCAAAACCTTAGTGTGAAACCAACAGTAGGTGAATTGGAAACTATTTCCAGGGAAATATTACAGTATGCCGGACACTACAGTGGCATAAATATCCCATAATACAATATGGTAGTAACAACAATTTTCATGGTGGTCAGCTCTGTAACTTCAACAACGCTTCAGTTTAAATGCGAGTATAAGACTCCACTTTGCTATGGGCATAATCTATTTAGTAAATGAGTTCAGACTATGAATCTCACATTGTCGTTTAGTCACAAAAAGCTGGTACGTGTTACCATGGTTACGCATGTCAACCGGCAAGGAAGCTCCCAGAGGTGATGTGGCAATTACAGGTCAGTGTGTTTGAAATAATGCATACTACTGTTTATTCACACAAAAGTAAGTATGTATTGGGTATGTTGTTCATAGTGTGGGATTACAGACGCAGCACAGTCTCCGGACCAACCTCGTACTGAAACAATCAGCTCATAAAACTGTTTGAGTAACCTTTGAAGTGAAAACAGTGTTGTGTGTTTTACCTGCTCCATCTCCTCTGTGCTGATTGGCTTGTAGGAATGCGTTTCCAGGTACGCTATATGCGAAGCGTTGTTAGATGTGGAGGTGGGGCCTCTGGTTTTGCCGCGCTGCAACTGACTGGTCGCGTTGGCCGACGGGTGGTGCAGGCAATCGTGGTGCAGCATGGTGATCATTTCCTGTTTGATCAGCTCCTCGGCCAGCTGGAGGTCCGAGAGCGGCTCCATGGAGGCGGGACGGAGGACGGACTCATTTACCTGCAGAGACAGTTGAGCTGATATCAGCAGGCTGATACAATTAAAAGCATTGTGTTCATCATTCTCCTGGATTATTGCAACACAACAAGCATAACACAAACTGGAGGTACCACACGTCAATGTCAATTTCTAAAGTCGACAGTAAAATTGGATTTACAGCTGGCACAAACTAAATTGAGGTGTCTGATTATTGGTCTGTGTGGCTGGGATTTCTCATCAGAAAAAACACAACACGTAGCTCTTTAAAATTTGTCCACTTAATGATCATCTGATTTTTTTCTTCTAGTGGAGTAAAATCAACTTTCAAAATGTTTTCTGCCCAGGAATGTAAAAGATTTTGTCAAAGAATCAGTTGTTGGGCTGTGCGTTATGGACCAAAAATCATATCTTGGTATATTTAGGATGAATGCTGAATACACAATATATACCTTTGTATTCTCTACAAAGCGGGCTAAAAGTTTTGTTGTAACTTAAAGCCATGTGAGATGTCACATTTATTAAAACATATATCATATGACATGGTTAATCTACATTTGAGATTCATCATTCAATAATCATGCTATTTTCAGCTATTTGTTCTTCTGGATTAAGCGTTATTGTGTCAATCTTGCTTTGATAAACAGAGCAGATAATGACAGACCGTGTCGTAGCTGTCACAGGTCGCTGTGGCTCATAAACAAACAGAGCAATGGCAGCAGGAATGTTTTCAGACACAATGGAGGTGAACAACATGTTGCAAGACTTGGAGGGGCGGGAGCTCCTGACCGTCCACGGTGAGGAAGAAAAAAGTGGTAGATGGCGAGATGTAAGAGACAACGTCCCTGTGTTAAATGGAAACACACAAATAAGCCGACCACCTCGTCGTACTGCCAACTGTGAGCTCATCTGTTTTTAAAGTGTTTTTACACATGTTGTATTTGTAACGTTACATTTTTTTACCTTATTATTTTTCCAAATAAACATGTAAAAATATCATTTGTCTCCTGTTCCATCTGTTAGAATGTGACAAACCCAGTCCTACTTCATTACATTATCAAGCAATTAGCAAAGTACCGTGAATGAAATATAAACTCATTTTATTACATTTGGACAAGTTCACAGTTGCCACATGCCCAGCAGGAAAACTTTAGTAGGTCTACTATACTGGGATGGTGGAGTGAGTGAAATATACATTTCAGTCTTCGGAAGTTTCTGTACTCCTTGTAAATGGAGCCTATATTATCATATTAGAGAGCACTATGAGGTCTGATATATGATAAATGTGTACTGTAGATAGAGGAAAAAGGTTTAGTGTTGATTGATAAATACTGTAAATCTGGAGCATTACAGCTCCATACATACAACATGGTTAACATGCTCCCGGGTAGTAACCCAGGCTGTGTCTGAATGGTCCTGACCAGGGATTAACCCAGGATGACTGGCTTGGTTTGATTTGATCACATTTGCAACACATATACAGTAACACATACATTTAATTGGCCTACAGAAAAAAAAAATCTGCTTGCCGACCAACGGCCGATTGTTACCACTCATTCTCACCAATGACGTACTTTGTCACTCTGCAACTTTATCGCTCAGACAGTCTTAGTGATATACAGTAGTTTCATGTTTATAATGGGCCCTAACGTGTTTGTTACCTCAGTAGGTCTAGGGAGACTCCTCTGAACAGCAGTGTGTCGCAGCTTCAGCTCCTTCTCTCTTTCTGCATCCCGTATAGCCTGACACATACAAACAAACCAATGGGTTTATGTCATTAAGATGATGTTGTGAACTCATGTTATCCCCTAACCAAAACTCTAAAGTTCTACCGCGCTGTATTTGTGCATACCTGCTTGCGCGCCTCTACATCTGCAGAGTCCTCTATGAATCCCGTCTCCACCTCCGTTTCTTCAAGTTCCTTCTCTGCGTTTTCCGGAAGAACGATTTCAAAGTCGTTCTTGGGAACAGGAAGTGTCATCAGGCCCTGCCTCAGCTGCTGCAGACTTTCTCTTTGCTGTGTATGAGGGGAGAGACACAGCAGTCAATCCATTTTCTTATTTTTCATTGTTATTAACCTTTTTACTCTCAATTTTGTTTTGTACGCATCCAAAAATGTATATTAGTGGTTAAATTCCATATATTCAGAGTTGAATGTGAATTGTGTATTTATATTATTACATGACATGTAAAAGGAGTGTGTATTTACCAGATGTTTAGCGTATGCAGGGTCAGCTAATTGCTCCTCGCTGTTAATATTCAGTTTGTCTCTCAGTGGAGTGCGGCCGGGGGTCAAACCTGGGGTCACTGCCCCGCGAGGGGTCATCGCTCCTCCAGCTTGAGGGGTCATGCCCTCCTGCCCCTGACCTTGTCCAGGGGTTCTGTTAGAGATGGCCATGAATGTTAGCATTTACAGCACCAGCCGGTTTGTCATCTAACTGCAAAGAGTTGTATCAGTACAGAGGTGGCAGTATTGTTACCTGAATGGTGTACTGAGAACAGTGTTGGGTGTTTGAATCTGCTGCCGCTGAGGTGTCACTCCGCTAAAGTCACTCTCGTGCAGCGGCGTGTTGAGGCCTCCCTTTAGAGGGGTGTCGATGTTGGTCAGAGCCATCAGGTTCTGGGCTTCCTGAAAAAATACAGCCACATACAGGTAGTAAATATATTTAACACAGAAAAATGTGTACATACACTGTGTAGAATAAAGGTTTTAGCTCATGCTGATATTTCTGCTGCTGCTATTATAGATTATAATTTATAGCCTTTCTTTAATGCACATTTATAGATTATAGTTTACGGTCTTTAAAGCACATTTTTAGATTAAGAAGAAGAGGAAGATATTCCTTTATTAGTCCCACAGTGGGGAAATTCAGTTTTATAATTATAATTATAATTTAAAGTCTTTAATGCACATTTTTAGATTACAATTTACAGTCTTTAATGCACATTTTTACAATAGATTTACAGTAAGGATGTTAATAATTAACCATTTAACCGTTAATTGAACCGTTAAGAATTTTAACCGATAAACACTGTCAGTATAACGGTTAAAATAACATTAAAGATTAAATAAAAAGCTGAGCAAAACTCAAAACCGTGTCCGTTACCTGTAGTATCCTGTCCTGGGCAGCAGGGGTGCGTGGGGTACGTAGCCCTGTTGACATGGCGTTGGTGACGCTGTACTCTGACAGGAGGGCAGAGGAAGCCGAGTTGCCAGTTTCACTCTCCTCGGCAGCTTGACGGGCGACCTCACTGGCGACACCCAACTTGACGACTTCCTCCAGCTCAGCATCACTGATCTATGAATTAAATACAAATGACAGCACAAGATTTACAACCAACTACACTGGTGAGAGTTAAGGTATAAACAGCACAGGTATTAGTGGCTACCTGTGGTGTGGGTAGAACCAATTTAGAGCGTTTCTTGGTGAACTCAGCCACACCGCTGGTCTGCAGGATGGCAGATGGGAGGTCGCTCTCTTTCTTCTTCTTGATCTTCTGTTTATCTTTCTTTCTCTCCCGCTCCTCCTGCTCACTGCCAACAAACACACAATGTTTTTATTATTATTTATGAAAGAAGACCATGAATTCAAGGGGTGTGTATCCTTAATGATGTACAATGAAACACACACTCAATGAATAAGTGTTTCTGTTTAACCTTTAAACTTGTATTTGTGTATATGTGTACTGTATATATACAGTACTAACATGACCAGGGTTGCCCAAAACAGTTTGAAGTTTCATTCATAATGCTGACACTCATAACATTCGAATGCAGTTTGTTTTTTTTTTTTTTCATGTCTATTTATTCTTTACAAAGCTGGCATTTCTGCACAGTTGAGGCCTTTTTTTCATGCAATTATTCGCACAGCAATATATTTTTCCATACTGTTTTTTCACAAAGAACATGAATATTACGTGGTGAAAAGGTATCATGATTTTCCAGCTTTCACACTGCGAATAAAAGGCATCAGCTCTCACTTTGTGTGAAACAGTTTGAGTTGCGCCTATATTTATGAAACCACAACCAGGAGCCTGCATTGTCTGAACCAAGACAGCAAACTTTATTACTCCTTTCAACGTTGACAAAGGGAGCGCAGACCTGATTCACTCTTCCTCCTTCTGGTCTAATCTTTCACAATAAAATAATAGCAAGCGAGTATTTTTGTGCTGTTTAGTTATCATGCCCCCAGTGTGTAAAGGCCTTCACGGATAAAGCTACTATCAGCTAATATTAGTAGTATTATAATATTTGTAGAATAAGAGTTTAGGCCTCCATAATGGCCATTTAATTTCATTATAAAGACACTGCATTTTCCACAGCACTGTCCTGTAAATATTTCAGAGTAAAAGCCTTGTATTGTTCATAGAAAAATGCTACAGGAGCTTTGATTATTTTTAAAGAAAAACAGGAAGTGTTGATTTAGATATATTTTTCTTTTTTCCGTTTTTTTTTTTGTACTTTTTTCATGTCTGTGGCATATTTCACAGATGTAGACATTCAAACTGTAGTAATGTTGCTGGTATGCAGTGTGGTCCAGGTGAAAGGGAGGCACGCACTTGAATTAACAGGGCAGTCTGGCAGAAATCAACAGTACATAAATTACATTTATATAACCACAATTACAAAAATATTTTCCTAATCTTTTTTATTAGTGTAAGCCTTGTGTGTGTTCCAGTGTTATCCAAACTGTGTGTATAGAATGTGCTGTGGAATGTTACTGACTTGCGTAGCTCTCCATCTAAGTGCTGCTGTCTGAGTCGTTTGAAGTTTGGCTCCAGAGCGTTGTACTGCTCCATGCTGGTGTCATAGAAACCCTTAAAACAGAACAAAATTAATCAATGAATCCATTATTATAAATGATATTATTAACATACAATATAAAGCTGTGTCGGTGTTGTGGGTTTAGTTTAAAATATGAAGAAAACAACTGATTGTGATTACCGATGCAGGTTTCTTTTCGAAGGGGATTTCAGCGTTGTAGTCCACTCCTCTCTTCTTCTTCCTCTTCTTCTGAACATCGATTCCTGCTGCTCTCAACTCTCTGCGCTTCTGCAGAGCAGCCAACCGTCTACAGCAGAAAGAGTTAAAAATAACAATTACATTTCAGGGAAAATGTTTGAATAAAGAAATAACAACCCAGTATCTGTAAATACTGTGTGTGCCGAACCTGGCTTCTTCTAGCTGCTTCTCTCTGGCCTTCCTCTTGGCTTTCTTGCCCTGGGTGTTGGCCAGTCGAGCCCTGGCCTCTGATAGCATCTCCAGCTCATCTACAGATAATGAGATGGACAGACAAGTGATGTATTTTGTTAGGACACATACACAATGACAGGTTTAAACTGCAGTCTCCTGTAGCCACAAATTTTGATTCATTTGAACTGATTCAACCTTTCATTGGATGTCTGCAGCATGATTAGCTGGATGATAAAATATTCTTGTAGAGTAAATGAAAATTTTGACAATCACGACAAGAAATCTTAAATAAAGACATGTGAGAGCACATAAGCAGATATTCTGAAGGACCACAGTGCAATCTCTCCCATGGATTGGAAATAGTTTAAACAGAAGTTTCCAGAAAAAGTCAGCCTATTCATCAGTGCTTTAAGTATTAAAATACCTTCATCCATGTCCACTGGGTCAGGTCTAGCAGGTTTAGTTTCAGGATTAGGGTCGATCTCTCCTGGTTTTAACTTCCTGGGGTCGTCGCCCACTTCTTCCTCATTGTCCCTTTGCGCCGCCTTGTCTCTTAACACACACAAATACAAATAATTTGTGAATCAACAGCATCTAATACAATTGCAATGCTTCAGACACTGTATTACAATCATTGTTAAGGTTCTGAGAGAGTCTGCTGTTACAATACAACTATAAATGTGAAGCCTATGTAGTGTATAAATGTGTTTTAAAATAACATAAAATCATACAGCAGGTATTCATAATGCTCCAGGCACTGGGCAGCAGTGCGTCCTATGATGGGAGCAATGGTCCTCCATTGAGTGGGCATCAGCTTGGCCAAATGGAGCAGCTTCTCCTCCTCTTCTCTGGACCATTCCGTTTTCTTGATGCTGGGGTCCAACCACTCGTACCTGCACGCAGACACAAAACCAAGGTAAAGAACGGTTATTTAAACAGGCAATCTAATTGTGATATAAGTTATCTTGTACAGGAGAGAGTTCAGTACAGCAGAGGACAGAAGTACAGAGACAAGACACAACAACAAAACCATCAGAAACAATCACAGAAATATCTGAAAAAGTTCCAAAATTAACAGTTTAAATTCATCCAATGGGAGTTTCACAATGCTTTGCAATTCATTCCATTAATATGGAGTGCGATCCCAAGTGTAGGACTTTCAACAGGTAATATATCTACTTCTACAAGTCCTAATATCACCTTGAAAACTTAATGAATGTATTGCCATCACATGCTTTTGCATCTAGACTCACCATCTGGCTTTACACTGTTTGGCAGACTTGCGGTGAAGCAGGGAAGCAATACGAGACCACTGGTTCTTCCCATATTTCATCACCGCTGCCTTGAGGATCTCATCCTGGATACATGGGCAAATGAGAAAAATTATCGACTCAAATTAATATGCACTATCTTGTCTTTATATGAGACTTATAAAAGACAAATTATCAACACTGATTTGACACTTCCCACAAAGCGAATAAGACTATTTTCTAAACCTTTATTCAATGCTAGACTCACATCTTTCATCCTCTTTAAATTATTATTATTATTATCCATAACTGCAGTACAACTTTACTATAAACTTGCAATTCATATTGCAAACGTACTATGTCCATCTCACACATGCATGTATGAACAATACACAACATAAAATACTCCAGCTTATTTAAGTTATTGTTGACATGTAATGTAGAGTTGCTCATTGTCTTTGCCTTTTTTGCGCTAAACTTAAAACAGTGTAATTTCCCGCTGGGATTTATGAAGCACTCAATCCATCTACTGTTATCTATCTATGAGATGTTCCTATTGCTGACAAACGTCCTGAGTTACTGCTATCCTATGCTAGCTCACTTGCTAATATTGGCAAAGTCTTCTCGGCTGCAGTCATGTTTGCTAATGGCGTAACGTTAGCCATCTTTGTAAACTAAATACATTATAAGTTACACAACACCGACCATGCAATAGCGTCAAATGAACTCTTTCGATATAGTTGGCAGCAATACAGCTAAACCAAACTTGTTTCGCGGGCTACATCTCTTTAAGTGAACAGCTAGCTTCGTGCTAACTCTATGCTCATAGTAGTAGTGGTTAGCTTCTTGCTAGCACGGCTAGCCGTGTAAACACGTACCTCAGTGTTGCGCCAGACGCCTCCTTTAATCATAATTCGCGGCATCTTGGCAACTTATTGGTCTCTCCTCCTTCAGTAAAACGACTGTAACTGATTCTCAACCAGTTCTGGAGAAAAGTGGCGTTCACAGTTTACACTCAAACTAAATCCGATGCGAGAGAGTAATGAACGTGTACCACACCGGAAACTGGTGTCGCGGAAATCTTCTTCTTCTTTAGTGTTATAGGGGGTTGGTAAACCACCTTCGGGGCACATTACCGCCACCTATAGCGTGGACACTAGAGCTGCAGGAAAAAATAAAATAAAATAAAATAAAATAAAATAAAATAAAATAAAATAAAATAAAATAAAATAAAATAAAATAAAATAAAATAAAATAAAATAAAACAAAATAAAATAAAATAAAACAAAATAAAATAAAATAATAAATAATCATGGGTTTTTAGTTACATGCCTGAAATAACATCTGTTGGTGTAGTTTGTCTATAGCCTAACGTTAGCTTTTTACTTCTGTGATTACATTCACGTTTCAAAAATCATAAAGTGGTATTTATTTGTAAAGATTAAATTACTGAACAAAATGTGTAAGTATCATAAATGATTGTTTGCCACAGAGCTTACTTTCTGCATTAATCCAAAACCAAATGGAACAATCCCATTGGCTTTTTGTTGAGGGAACCGGAGTGATGCTAACTTCCTGGTTGGCCGACAAAATGCAACATCTCCGTAGCACTCTATACACACAGTGGAAAATCCATACATTTAAACTAACATGCCAGAATGATGCAACACTTGTAAGAATAATACAGAATAATACTAGCATATAATAGAGCTCAACAGTGACAGCCCACCCCACTGACATTTCAAAAAATCCTCATATAAATAGTTTTAAGCATGGAACCGAGCCAGCCAGCTAGGAGATGAATAGTGACCACAAAACATTTGATTGGGAACAAAAATAATAATTGTAATAATCAATCATGTTCATTAGGGCACTTCTATTATTATAAGTCAGCCTAATTTCTTGATTACAATAGTATCATCTTGTGGCTGAAATATTTACTTGCACTTGCAAATAAGACATTTGCATATGTGTGTACATACTGTATGTAGTATAAAAAAACGGCAGTTTATACTAAATATCGAAACTGAGGCTTTGAGATGGTGTGCCTTGAAGTGCTGACTCTGCAGGATTTAATTTCAACTAAAGATTCCACCTGCTGTCACCTCTCTCAAGCACTCCATACCTCAGCAATCACATTATTTTATTACCATGATTTTACAGTTTAGAGTTGCTTTTAGACTCTTTGCCTACAGCATATTGCTGACAAGGTTAAAGGTACTCGAGTAGCCCCAAACTCCTCATCTATACAACCCAAGCCCCCCTTAATTGTATAGAAAAAGGGCAGGGGATAAGTCATTTTAAAGGATAAAAAAGCTTTAAATATTACTAAAATCAAGCAGCGATTTTGCCCAGACTGATGCTGTACTTTGGGAACAGTCATTGCTGCAGCATGACATGATGGCCTGCTAGTTGTTGCATCAAACTAAGTGCATTCAGTGCCACAGTCATGATGTGACCTTGTGACCTCAAGCAAGGTCCAACCACCAACTTATATTCATAGTAAACACCTGAAAATACACTAAAGAGCAGTCAGATATTTGGAGTGATGATGTTTTTATTTAAACTCTGTATCTGAGGTACATATTTACTGAATTCACACAGATGATACCAGGCTACATGTATGTTCTTCACACATTAACACGACACGGAGAACACTTACATCAACATGACAACAGACATGCACAAACGAGGCAGTGACAGGGGGGTACGCACGGGTGGCTAACTGCACCGACCAACCCTTGGCCAGAACACAAAGAACCAACCAATCACTTTGGATGATATCAGGAGTGAGGAGAGGATGAGGGGAGATGGAGGAGGAAGAACAGATGAGGAGAATAAAAGAGGGGAGCAGAGGGGCTAATACCTAAAATATTAAGACAAGTCGTAACACTGAGTACCATAATAAACATAAATAATATTTTCTGTATTGACAATAAATATCTCATAAATAACATTGTCCTTTTTAATAACATATAATCCTTAAATCTGATATGAGCTGCACACTTTCCCATCAATTAGTGTATAAGTTACCTTACCGCAGTGAACACACACACACACACACACACACACACACACACACACACACACACACACACACACACACACACACACACACACACACACACACTTTTCTCACACACACTCATCTTTTGTATATTTCTCTTTTAAGTACAATTCTGTCCAGTGTTACGGGAATACTGTAGGACCAGGGACATGGGGTCGTCTAAAGGTGGTTTAAAGGTGATGCTTAGCTAGTTGGGGGCCACATGCAGACTGGTATGTACAACTGTAAACTCCCTCGGTCCCTCCCTCCCCATTTCATCCATCCGTTTGTCTCTCTGACTATCTTCTTTTTGACATTTCTTCCACCAAAAACACATCTTTACACTTCCTTTCTTTCCTTTGATTTAATTACCCTGATCTTTCTTCTCTCCTTCCCACCCCCTCTCCCCTTGACTCCCCCTTTCTCTAAACTGGTCTATTTCAGGTCCCCAGCGTCCCCCTGGATGGTCTTTTTGATGCGGAGCAGCATCGTGGTCAACCACTGGTCCAGACGAGATACCGAGTCAAACTCCTTAACGGCCTCTGTGAACGCCTCGCTGTTCTGCTCCTCGTGGGCATCAAGGAGTTTCTGTGGCAACACAATGTTTTTTACTTTACTAACACCAAGGGGAAGTGAGTGATAGAGTGTGAGGATCACGAAAAATGCAGAGTTGTAAACCCTCAGGACTCGGCCATACAGCCATATTTCTGCAAATCAAAAATAGATCATAGGTCCTCAAACTTTTTGGGGCCTGGACCCCTTAAAGGGGAGAAAATTTTACAAGGACTCCCTCTTAATCAGAACACAGATTAAGCATAATGTTTACTACCATTTGTATTGTTAGATGCCATTGTAACTATTTGTATCATAAAACTTTTCTACCTAAATCCTTCTTTCATAGCGAGAAACAGATTTTCAATTTCATTTCAATTTCATTCACATTTCAGTTCAAATATGATGAGATAATCCTTTATTAGCGAGGACATTTGTAAAGTTATTGCATTTGCAGCCAACATTTCAAGTAACTAATCTTCAAATCTTTCATAAAATGAACAGTAGCAAGATTGGCAGAGTCTGAATAAATCCAGATTAAAATTTACTCATCTAAAGCTGATTTTCAGCGAGTGCTTCAACTTCAAAATAATGAAGTCATTGCTGTGTGTCACAATCATGTCAGAGTTTCTGTTGGCTCAAAGCTAACAAAATGATGTTTTATTGGTGAAAATGGTCCCCATCACAATATTTATGCACAACCAGAAGGTCATGTGGAAAATTATATTTATGATATAATAAACACTCATTAGGATTATTCATATTTTGTGAATATTTAGCAAATAACAAAATAAGGTGAAAGTGTAGAAAAAAAAAAGACGGAAAAACGGAAACCTACCTTTAAGAGTTTAAGCTCTCTGGAGTCTGAAAAGGCTGGAAACATCTCCTCATACTTTTCTATGGCCAGCTGAAACACACACACTGCAGGATGAATATTGGGGAAACAACACTGTTCCATCATAAGCTGCTGTGGATCACCTCGGTGAGGAGGTGGTGCTTCATGTGGCCCAGAACACATTCACTACACACTGCTAAAAGAATGTGGCCATGTGTGGCCCAAACCACCTCTGAATGTGGTCCGAGTGATCGGCTCACAAGTGGACAGCTTTAAATACATCTCACCTGACATTAGAATGCGTCTTCAGTCACCACTTGTGATCTGATCTCACTTCCCTGCTCTATATGCAAATAAACATGTAGTAACACACGGCTAATACAGCGGACAATGTGACGTAGGATTACAGGACTGTCAGTAGTAATAGCCGACATATTTGTGAATTTGGGTACATTTTATTAACATTGACATAAAGGCATATTGTACTGGCATTACCGCTGCCTATGCTAGACAACAGCGGGTACAGAGATTCAGAGAGCTGGGATGAATGAGAGCTGGTGGGTGTCAGCTCTGTGCAGAGCAGCGAAACAAAAACAAAGACACATCTCTGACAGCATAACAATATGCCTAGTCTGATAGTCTGTAGATATGTAGCCTATCGATAAAATATATTGTAGTAAAATACAGTTGTACCAACAGGATACAGTAGCACTCAGAAGTCGCTTCCTTGATGTGAGGTAGACAAGCGTCTGCCCGTCTATTCACATGAGGAGACCTGTAGAGACCTGCGGAGACCTGCAGATCCCAGCGGGACTTCACTTGATAGGCGGTCCTTAATGTGGCCCAAGACATTCACATACACACTGCTAAAACAATGTGGCCATATGTGGCCCAGACCACCTCTGAATGTGGTCTGAGAGATCAGATGTTAATGCGTCTGGACTGCGTTCACACTTGTACTTAGAGCTGTCCACTTGTGATCCGATCACTGAGGATTCATGTTAATACCAGGTCTGAACAGGATAGTCTTGCTCTGTGTGTATGTGTGTGTGTGTGTGTGTGTGTGTGTGTGTGTGTGTGTGTGTGTGTGGCAGATGTGTTACCTTGGCGTTCAGCTCGTCCACTATGAAGTGACACAGCGAAGCCTTGAAGAAATACTCTTTAGCATTGTACTTCAACAGAGGATTGTCCATGGTGCTCATAGCAACCTGAAACGCACACAAATGCAGAAACACAATAAATTATTGACTTTAAAAGCTAGGGTTGCTAATCTTAAAAACATTTTTGTTGTATTTGTTGAAATTGTCTTTTCATCCAGCCAGCGATCAATAAATCAAATAAAAAGAAAAACTGAACATTTTATCATTTACCAATGTAAAATTGATTAAAGGGATATTATATTTGCAAATGTTTATTGTTTCACTGTTTGCAAGTGAAGGATAAAAGAAATTCATAAGTTCATAAAATTAAGTAAGATATGATTCAGAGAAATAAGCGCATATGCAAATGTCAGAAATGATCTCATATAAGGCAGATAAATGCCAATAAAAGAACAAAGTCTTGAATTCAAAATAGGTAAAGTTCTAACGTATATAGAAGTGCATGTAAAAATACTAAAGCAATAACTTAATAAAACTGCAGGTATTCAGCTGTTACCTGTTCGTAGATTTCAATAGCTTTTTGGTACTGCTCCAGCTGAGCGCTGTAGTGTCCGACCTTCAGGAGACATTTGTTGGCGGAGCTGAAACAAACAAACAAAGAAACTAACGAGTTAATGGCTCGTATGTGCATCACTATCGTTTCCACCATTAGTCTCACTGCCTGAAAGCATAAAGAGCGATGTTTTCCAGGCCGAGCTTTTGTAGATTAGTCTCATTTAAATGATGGATGATGTGTGACTCTTCTGTAAAGATAATCACGCTGCGCTGGGATAAATCTATGGGGGTCATTCACTGACCACCTCATCTTATTGTTACAGAGCTGCACCTTTAATGGGACTCACTGCACCAGTGTCAACAATATCTGGTGCACTATCGCTGTCAAACAAGCTACATGGTGAATACACAGTATATGTGTGTATGTGTGTGTGTGTGTGTGTATATATATATATATATATATATATATATATATATATATATATATATATATATATATATATATATATATATATATATATATATATATATATATATAGAAAACATATGTGACAATATGTCATCATGCACGTATATAAATATATATTTATTCCCAATTATTCAAATGATTTGTGATTGGTGACTGGTATAGAAAACTTCAAGAAACAGTGAAGGATGAACAAAACAAAGAGACATTGCCAAATGTTTTTTTTTTTTTTTTTTTTTTGGTCTAACCAACAGTCTAAAATCTGAAGATATTCAATATATCACTGTAATATGAGAGAAGAGCAGAAAGAAAACTCAAATCAAATGTTCAACTGTTCTGCTTAAAAATGGACTCAAACAACTATTAGATTATCAAAACAGTTACTGAGTGATGTTCTGTTGACTGATTTATCATATCAGCCCTTTTCATGTGTGTTTGTGAGTTTCAGCACATTTACCTGTTAGATTCTTCACCCTTGTAGTAGTCTGCTGCCTGCTCATAGTGGGCAATAGCCTGAAAACAAAACAGTGCAGTTCAGCAGAGAAGATCATCATTTAAACTCAACAAAAACCTAAAAGACTGAGTATGAAAATATGTATTCACCACCCCTCACATACCTTCTCAATATCAACCAGCTCAGCTTCATAAATCTCCGCTATAGTGATGTGATGTTTGGCTGCGATGGTAAACCGACCCTGTAACCAACACACACATACTGTAAATACAATAACAATATTAAATAAAAATTTATTCAGTATTATTCAGGATAAAAGTGATCAGTTTTCATTGATCTCACAGACATGCGTTGGGTATTATTCACAAAAAATTACATAATTTAAAACAAAACATCAATAAAGAATACAAACAATAATATAAGATGGATAATAACTATAATAATAATATTTTAAAGGTGTGCATTGGAAATTTTTAACAACAATAATAATAATAATAATAACTAAAAATGTAAAGATATGCATTGGAAACTGTTAACAAAAAATGCATAATGTAAAACAAAACCTTAATAAAAAATGCAATAAATATACATATAAAACAACAACATCATCAGTAATACTAATACTAATACTAATACTAATAATAATAAAAAATACCCCTCAAATTAAAAAAAAAAACATATAAAAAATACTATGGTGGATGGATGAGAGTGATTGTCGATGACTGAGGCAGAGCTTACCATGTCAGTGTAGATGTCAATGGCCTGATTTAGACAGTTGATGGCCTCTGGAGGGAAACAGATCAGAGAAAAAGGAGAGATGTTATAAATAAAAGGAAACTACATCTGATGAAACCTTCTGACTCTGCTTAGTCAAATTAAAACACTCCCAACCTGTAGTATTTTATAAAGCTCATCACAGGGAGGCTGTTGCAGCATAACCCAGATATCAACTTTCCTCGAGCAACCCAGGAGCCAATTTAATCTTCCAACAAAACCACCTCTGGGTCCCGACTCTGACTATGACACAGAGGCTTCCCTTTTCAAGCTCAAGCATTAATACCACACTGTAGAAATACTCCGACACAAGTAAAAGTCCTGCCTTGTTCATTGATGGAGCAAAGGAGAAAAGGATGGAGACACTGAAGAGGGAAGGCACCTTTGGGTGAAATGGTGGCTGGAGAGCCATGGCAACATGACCATAGACAGTTTTTATTACTGTTTCTCCTGCTCACATCTGTGATGTTAACAATCCTTATTCCACTTAATTGTAATAGGAGTGACTGATCTGGATCTGAAGGCAAATCTCTAAACAAATAAACATATTAGTTTAGCTCCCTGTTGATATGAATCGGTGATTTGATCTCCTGATTGTCTACAGCGACCTGCCAAGAACCTGCATGGTCCATCTAAGTCTGACAAGATGTGAAAACCTAAATATACTTTCAACCAAACATTAATGCCTGATGTTTCTCTTCTGACGAAATAAAAGTAATAAACGTGTTTTAGGTCAAGTACTGATGATGCTATTTGGGATTAAAAAGAAACAATATGAGATATGAAAAGCATTTACATCTTGGATTAGATACTGGATAATTCAATAAATTATCTGTACGTTTGCTCCATGGACTGTAAGAAGTGGATGTAGTCACTGTGATGTCAACCATTGGTTTGTGGACTACAGTTTTGAAGCCTTGAGTTCACCATCTTGGTTTTTAGCAACTAGCAGTGACATGAGAGGGTGGAGTAACGTACAAGCAAATGCTGATTTTTTTTGGTGACCAAAATATTACAATTAACTTCTATGAATTGAAAAGAACACTGTGAAAGGGATAAAGTTGCAAGACAAAAACACAGACAACTTGCAGACTGGACAACGCTGTGGTAGCAACCTGTCAATCACAAGGTAGCCCCGCCCTAAAGCATCCCCTGTTTCATGGTCTATTTGACTCTAAATGGGGCATAATTTACTAAATGAACACCATGCTGTTCTAACCCTAACCCTAACTCTCTATGCTGGGTGTTCCAGGGATGATATTTTTGTAGTCCAACCAGGAAGTTAGCATCGACATGGTTCCCTTGACAAAAGGCCAACAGGATTGCTCTATTTGGTTTATAATAATTACATATTTTGTTCAGCAAGATAATCCTCACAAATGAACACCACTTCTGTGATTTTTGAAGCGTGAATGCAGTCACATAAGTAAAAAGCTAACGTTAGGCTATAGACGAACTACACCACTACACTACACTACACAGATCCACGCGAGTAAACACGACAAGGCTGTAAAGGAGGACGAGTCGGCGTGATGACGTTTAGTAGGCTCATTTAGCCACTTGCTAGCAACCACTTTTAAATTCACAAGTGGGATATTTATTATGTATTTTATGTCTTAGAACAAAACGTTAAAATCTCAGCTTGTGTTAACCACGGACCTTATTGATCATTGGAGCCTAGTAGAACGACTTAAACTCCATCCATCCGTCGGCAACCGCTTATCCCCGTTAGGGGTTGCGGGGGGGCTCGAGCCGAAACTCTCTCTGGGAAAAAACGTGCTCTCCAGAAAGGACAAAAGTATTATTAATCATGACCACATCCTGTCCAGTGAGGTTACACTAATGCCCTCAGAATGGCGATATCTAAACCGCTAATCCAAGTCATTCATTCCCTCTGCCGTTAAGCTGCTGAATGCAGAGTAGCTATCTTGAATGATGGAAAAGTTTATTTTGAATGTAAAGTTATTTGCCCAAACCATATGATGGTTGTCCGTATTTGCAATTAGGTACATTTGTGGAATGTAATTTGTTATGTGCAATACTCTTGAGACTTTATTTATTCTATTTATTTTTTTTTTTATCCCATCTTGTTTTTATTCTAATATTTATTGTTTTTATTTCAAATACTTTTATTGATGCATCGCATACTTTAGTTATCTTACACGTTGCCATATGCCATCTACTGTGTTCCCTCTGTCACTGACGACTGTGCAGTATGAATGTGTATATGTCTCTGTAGAAACTGAATTGCCCTTTGGGGATAAATAAAGCTGTCTGTCTCTGTAGGAGAGGAGGGAACCATTTCTGGGTTTTAGGACTCTTTCGTGTAGCATTATGTTGAATAAGACTTGAAACTAGCGATTGAGACCATAAACTCACATTTACAATGTTTAATAAATCAGGTGAGAAGTAGGCTCATTTTCTCAAAGACGTCTAAACAGTCAGACCTCTTCTAGCAAACAGAGGAGTCGCCCCCTGCTGGCTGTTAGAAAGAATGCAGGTTTGGGGCACTTCTGTGTGTCAGACAGCAGTGCTCACCTTGTGGGTCGGCCTTCTTGTAGGCGTTTCCGGCGTCGACGAAGCTGGTGGCGGAGTCCAGTTTGTTCTGGAGCTGCATGTGGAGCCGAGCAGCCTGACAGAATGCATTCCCCGCAGCTAGACACACACACACAGACACACACAGACACACACACACACACACACACACACACACACACACACACACACACACACACACACACACACACACACACACACACACACACACACAGACAGTAGTTGCACCAAACATGCCTCATTTTTAATTATTGCTCTCACTGAACTACGTGACTGTGTTCTCGATTCAGTCTGTCGACACACATCAGGCAGCAGAACCATCAAAACACATCGAAACAGCATGAACTATTATTGGCACATCTGTCCGAATCTAGTTCACACACTGTTTCTGCAGCTGTGAGCGTCACACGTCACCTATTTGTCCTCTAACGTTTTGAAGCTCTTATTGTTGTATGAGGAAATATTACTCTCTCTGAGGCTGTTGAATCATTTACATCCTGTTAAAATGTGATTGAATGTGGGCGTTTGTTTATTTGTGCACATATTGATTGTGATTTTTTCTATTTAGCATGCAGTATGATTATATGATGTATAAACGTGGTGTGTGTGTGGTGTGTGTGTGTGTGTGTGTGTGTGTGTGTTGCCTACCACTCCAGTTCTTTGCCATCTTGAACATGTTGGCTGCTCTGGCGTACATTTCACAGGCATCCT
>CAMQGK010000242.1:3402500-3510000 GCA_947000775.1 Pterois miles | reverse complement strand
TTATACAGTGAGGTCAATGAAATGGTTCATGGTTGAATACAATTGGACCACCATTGGAACACCATTTTAGAACAGGAGTCAACACATGTATAATGCATTCAAAAAACTCTGTTTTTTGCCCAAAACTGCATATGATTATCATAAAGTGGGCATGTCTGTAAAGGGAAGACTGGTAGACTGAGTACCAACAGAACCCATTTTCAACCACATATCTTGAGGCCAGAGGTCAAGAGACCCCTTTGAAAATGGCCATATCATTTTTTTCCTTGTTAAAATTTAGTTCACTTTGAAGTGTTACTTAGCCTCTTTCCAGAAAAGGTGGTTAATACCAATGGATTAGTTAGGTTTTCATATATCTGTATCCTCACTCTAACCCTGAACCTGAACCTGCTGGAGCCTGTGAAAACAGTGGAGTCAGATTCCACGGGTCTCAGAGGGTTAAGTGTAAGTGTTGGTTTTAGATTGGTTGTCCTTGTTTATTGAGGTTTTATAGTCAATGACAGATCTTTTCAAGCATTAAATGTGACAGCTGTAGACCCACTTAATGATCAAAAGCTTCAGAAGTGGCTTTTTTAAATTGCTTGCTAACAATGAATTGCAAGTCATTATGTGTTAAACAGCAGAGATGGCCAACATGCTGCTGTCGAGTTAAGTAACATCCAGACAAAAGAGGCTTGGATTTGGCTTCCTGATGAAATGAGTGATGACTACAGGCAGAGTCAAGTGCAGATAGAGGGTGTCCAGGAACCAGCTACCAGGAAAGAAATCCATCTGACCTCCCTGTCCCCCTGTAATAAAAGGAGTAATAATTTGACAACAGGCCAGCCAGTCTGCCTTTCTACTGGGATTTGAAACATGGCCAAAGTTTGCCTGATAAAAGAGGGATAATCTGTTAGGACTGAAAGCTGGCCAAACACTCCACTCCTCTCTGTGAGGAGCTAGCGGTCTGCTGCAACAGAAACTTGGCCAACCTGTCGGCGTTTCTCAGAGGGAGGGGACCAAACTGGTAGAAATTAAACTCAGCTGACCTCTCTGCCCCGCTCAGCTGGAGCCAATGGATCAATCTCACTTTAACAGCTCTGCGCGCTCACGCATGTGCACAGACACACATCCGTGCATGCACACAAACACCCAAACACACACACACACACACACACACACACACACACACACACACACACACACACGAGCAAATGTGAGGTTGATTTCATTCTAACAGCTCTGACTTTCCATCCAGAACACTCACTGAAGGAGAAAAATTCAAAAAGACTGCAGGCGAGAAAAAAAGAAAGATTTGAGGGGTGGGAAGCGAAAGAAACAAGAAAAGACAAATGAAGAGAAGGGAGAAAGGGACATAGAGACAAATAAAGACAAAAAGAGAAAAAAGAATAATTGGTGGTGAAGGCTGTGGGTATAAGGGGAAAGAAACTGATACTGAAGTCTGTAAATCCCTCCACTGTTAGTGTTTAGTGCCATTATATTTCAAATTATCACCACAGTTTGTAGGAGTCTTTGCACGCTCTTCCAGTTTTAGCCTCAGGAATTATGTACATGAACCATACTGCTCGTGACACATTTCACGCCTTCCTTATTTCACGCCAATTCAGAACACTCACCACCACCCAATGCACTGTATGTCACACTGATTCCTGCATGCACACGGCGTAGGGTCTTTATATAACTCTGCAGTTTGTGAAATCACATTAAGAGTTTTTTCGACAGATGGGTAGATGGATGGATAGACGCTTTTACAGTCTGTGATGCATTTGAAGATGCAGATAAATGGCTACCTCTGTACTGTATTGTTAACAACTGTGTGTGTGTTCTGATGGGATCACACCAACAGCCTGCTTGCAGCTATCAGTGTAAAGATGCTAAGAGCTCACACTCAACTCTTCTATGATGCGTTATGAATGACAAGTCGTCCGTGGCTGGCTGCCAACCAATAACTGTCTTTATTGTATTTTAAACAATGTTTAATCATCACAGTATGATGGAAGTATGGAGACACTAGCCTGCTTTTTATGCACACTTAGATGTATCACATTAGAAAACCTGAATGAAAACTTTAACCTTTGCTAAAACCTCCTGAATTGAAAAAAAAGACAAGGTTTTGCCTTTGTCAGAAAAATTGATGCATTTTATAACTGAGCTGTTTCTGCTATCGGTGTCTCCCCCGATATTCCCACAATGTGCAAGTGCTTGTCTTCATCTTGGGACAGAATTAAACATATTAGCCAATACTAGCTGACATGAAAAAACTGTCAAAACTTACCCAACTGAAACAAATCCTGATGATCTCTCTCCATTATTCTCTCGTAGATGCTTAGATGGCAACTTGTTTTGTTTCCACAGTCATTAGCCTGTAGCTCCAGCCTCTGACACTCAGCTACTATCATGTAGCTTCATTCACTGCAAACCAGCTGATACCAACATGCATATCTATTTCTAAACACAACTACTGACACAGAAACTTGTAAATTTGTTCTGTAAATTTATTCTGCAGCGCAGCCAGAACCTGGAAAGTGATATATTTTTTTTCTGAATATAAAAGTCAGTTGAACGTTTGTGTCACTCCACATAAGTTAGCATCATGTCATGTTTGTGCAGCTGTAGAGGAGAGGGAGAGTATGCAGCAGTGCACTATGGGACAGCTACGAGTAATGATAAAAGCACTGTAAAACATTAAGCAGATAAACATACAATAATGGGTAGACACTGTAAAAGTGAACATTGGATAATAATCTAATTATTTACAGTGGGGAGACAACATTAATTGAATATCCATTTTCTGTTCAATATGACAACGCTGTGGTTGGCTTTATATAAGCACACATTCATTGTTCTGGGTGGGTGGTCCTGTTCACATTAAAGATCAAGATATTTATTGATTTTAGTTCTTTATTTATCATATTAAACTGTAATTGTGACTTGACTTGATCCTGTCAATTAAAGCATCATCACATTCTGATCATTGTAATTCATACAATTTCAAATATTTAGCAGATAAATGTATTTTGGAATTTGACAGGTATATTAACACCCCCTCAGTATTTTACGGGCATAATAATACACTGCCTATATACTGTCCATAAGCCCCACACTGGCTGCATTCCTCAGTATCCACTAGTGCTAAATTACAATAATAGACATATTACATAAAATGTGGTATATGAATTCAACCTTTAGCTGAGAAACCAGTAGCTTATTTTCCCTTGGACGTTATGTATAAATGGTACAAAGGGATTTGCAAAAACGGTTTGAAATTCTTCTATTGCACCCCTGACAGGTCAAAATGTGTTTATTAAAATGCAGTAACAGGAGCAAATCTGATTGTCTCGTTGAATCACATGTTTTCTGATCCAGCCCACAAGAACTGACTGGGTTGTCTTATTTATATTGTTTGTGGGTTGCTAGGAACTCCAGATACCCAAATGTTTGTGCACAAGCATTGAAAAAGTGAGTTTTTCATGATATGACCCCCTTAAAGCAGATCAATATTTAGACAGGACTTGAATCACTGGAGGACCAATGAGTGCGCAAAAAAAAAAAAAAAAAAAAAAAAAAACAGTATATGTTTGAGGCTGTAATTTAATCTCAGGACAGGATTAACATGATTCACTGAACAATACATGGAGGATTATAATCCCCTCCAGAGACACAAATCCTGTCAGAATGGAGCTACAGGCTTCTACTGTAACAGTGTTATATTACTAGTTTGCATAAGTAATCCCATCATGACTATGATTACTGTACCCCTATTAATGTCCATGGTCACTCTTTAACTTATTACTTATAAGTTAGCATATATATATATATATATATATATATATATATATATATATATATATATATATAAGATCATGTGTTTGTCTATGGATATTACAGTCTTCTCACTGCACATACTACACATTGGCTTCTTTGTGTCATTTTGTCTTTCCTGCTAATTGTCACTGTGTCTCACTTTCTTCATCAGTTTCGGGGAGAATAGCTGTACCAAGCAGCTACCTGGATGTAACACTTTCAAAAATGAACCACTTTTATTTTTAGTCGAATATGATAAATGTTTAAATGCATAATTGTCTACTTCTAATTCTTATTCAAAGTAATCCCCCGATAAACCAGGTACAAATGGGGCAGAAGCAAATCCATTAGTCCCGCAGTCCACCTTTTAATGTGGTTACTTTCAAGAACTGGGCTTTTCTGTATAGTTTGCTTTTCACTGTGGAATGACTTTGAACTACCCACGGTCATATCAGTCCAAGAGGATGGCTCCATTTTTACAGGATAATGGTAAATGTTTAAATATAGTGTAACAGGAGTGAAGAGTCACACGCTCAGTGAATTGTAATGTTGGACACACAGTAATATCTACCTAAAGCTGGCTTACATTGGTCAGCATAAGCTATTAGTTATACAAGACCAAGTGGCTGTGGAAGCAAAAAACTTGAGTGTATTGATTGAACAACTGTGTCTTTTATTATTCCGTATTATTATTTGTATTATTTGAAAGATAAATAATTATTACTTATTCTTTAAAATATTACAAAATTTAAATTCACTTTATTGGTCAGTAACTGCACTCAGACCACGAATGGCAAACATTCAGATTGTGTACTTAAATAAGGTACTACTACAGTGTAAAATACTATGTTACATGTAAAAGTCCTGTTTTCCAAATGTTACTCATTTAGAAGTATAAAATATATTTAAAGTATCCAAAGTGGAAGTACTCATTAGGCAGGGTGGTTCATGTTAGAGTCATATCTTATGATCGGATCATACACTGAACAAAAAAGATAAACACAACACTTTTGTTTTTGCTCCCATTTTTTATGAGCTGAAGTAAAACATCTAAGACTTTTTTCTATGTCCACTAAAGGCCTATTTCTCTCAAATATTGCTCACACATTTGTCTAAATCTGTGTTAGTGAGCTCTTCTCTTTTGCTGAAATAATCCATCCAGCTCAGGTGTGGTGTATCAAGATGCTGATTAGCACGATTATTGCTCAGGTGGGTTTTAGACTGGTAACAGGAAAACCAGTCAGTATCTGGTGTGACCACCATCTGCCTCACTCAGTCCAACACATCTCCTCCACATAGAGCTGATCAGGTTGTTGGTTGTGGCCTGTTGAATGTTGGTCCACTCCTCTTCAATGGCTGTGTGAAGTTGCTGGATATCGGCAGGAACTGGAACACGCCGTTGTATACGCCGATCCAGAGCATCCCAAACATGCTCAATGGGTGACATGTCCGGTGAGTATGCAGGCTAAAAAGTATAAAGTAGCATAAAATTACGTACTCAATTAAAGTACACCCTCAAAATTGTACTCAAGGACAGTACTTGAGTAAATGTACTTATTGACATTCCTCCACCTCTGCAGAAAACAGTGCAAGCTCACTGTGATGTTCAAGTTACACAAGGAATGACAAGCTAAAGTGTGTATGTGTGTGTCTGTGCGTGTGTGTGTGTGTGTGTGTGTGTGTGCTGACAGAGACAGCAGGTGTGTGGTAGAGATGAAATTGGTATATTAGTGTACGATAGAGACAGAGTGAAAGAGATTGCTAGAAAGAGAGAGACAGGAAGGAATCCCACCGGAGAGAGAAAACAGAGAGAGAGAGAGAGAGAGAGAGAGAGAGAGAGAGGGAGAGAGACAGAGAGACAGACAGAGGGAGAAGGTGTTAGTTTGGCTGCAGAGTGAAATGTCTTCTGTTAGGGCACCTAAGCCTGAAGGCACAAACCTCACTGTGTGTGTGGGCGCACATCTGTGTGTGTGTTCCTGTGTATGAGTGTGTATAGTTGTGTGATTGTGTACACGGGCACTGTTTTGTTAAACCTCTTTAACATTTAAAATCTCATGCAAATTCACCTTTAGTTCGCTGGATTCAAATGAAGGCTTTAAAATGTGTGTGGGACGATGTCTGCACCACACATGCAGTCATTCTGAAGAGAGGAGAGCAGCGATTAAATCAGCTGGGTTCCCCTGACAGCTCACACACACACACACACACACACACACACACACACACACACACACACACACACACACACACACCTGGAGTACCTCAATCTAATCTTCTCCAGGTCAGACAGATGTACACGGAGCTTTGAGAAGCAGGCGAGGTCCGTGTGTGTGTGTGTGTGTGTGTGTGTGTGTGTCTTGTAGATGGGGATTTCTGCCATGTTAACCACCGCAACATGACGGATGGCAGGGCATAGACACGGACATATACACCCATTTTATAAAACCAATAACCTGCTCTGGGTTGTGCTGCATGGAAAATCTATCAGAGGCGAGGCGGCGGTGTCATAACTCGCCAGCTTTAGGAGACCGCACTGTGGCGAAGCATCTTTTTGTTCCATAAAATGGTGAACGTGATCAGAAGTTGAGATAATATGCTGAAACAGTTTGGAGTTTTCATCTGTCAAGCGGTCGGCACACTTTAACTGAAATATGATTTCCATATACTGCAGCCTGTTGTAGGTTATTACGGTAATAATGCCTGAGAGGGCATTCTTTATTGTGATTATGGGTGTGACAGTGATTTAGAGACATACACGTACTGACAGCAGCAACAAAGTACCCACAGCAGTACAACAACATCCCCTCCTGGGTATCATGGCTTTTATGCAGCAGTTACCAGCACATGTGCTCAGTGAAAAGCATCCTCAGGAGGAAGCTTATGTGTACATGACAATAAAAGGCAGGATAAAGCTAGGCAGATCATAAACTAGCCCCCTGGTTACTAAAAGCATCTAATAAAACACAGCTAGCTCCATTTAATGAGACCCATCACTATGGTTTGAAAGCCTCTTTGACCCATCAGATTGCCTGGCTGAGTGTGCAGTGCTTGGTGTGTTACAATCACTGGTAAACAGAGATAACGTAAAACCTACATGACAGACTTGGGTGTGGAGCCAACATGGGTTCACCGGGGATTTTTCAGGGGGTCCAGTGATGAATAGTTTACAACTGCACCAGCTTTTTACGTGTCATAGCCACCTAAACCAGTAATGATTGATGCAAAAGACTTATCATGTACAATTATCATGTTAATAACTGCAGGCACTCGTTGGTAAAGACACACAGGATAAACCTGAGCTGAAGAAAATACATTTTCTCTGCATTTTAAACCTTGAAGGCAATGTGTAAATCTGGAATCACCATAAAGAATCGTACGTTACCATGTCCTAATAAAGTCTTATTAGATTTTGTGTAAAAGGCAGAACACCTTCTGAGACTCCATTTTCACAGACCTTTTACAAGGTTCACTGGTTGTCATATTACTACATATGATGTGAGTAGAGAGAAAGATTACTATGAACATTTTGATGTGGATCAGATGACGTTAAACTCTCTCCCTCGGTTTCATATTCTGACCATAAATATACCAAACCCAGTTCAAAGTTTAAACAATTTGCTGTTGAAAACGATGATGATGTACGTAAATGAGCTTGTACCTAAATAGTACCAATATCTGTCCAAAAAAAAAAACCAAAAACAAACAGACATTATTGTGCCCCGAAGACCTGAAAACACCCATTCAGCTTAATCGTCTGTAATTCAATACCGAAACCCAGTCTTTTTTTTTTTTGAACCTCGGGTCACAAGCAACGTAAACCACCAACATGCCCGTCATACCACAGGGCCCAGAGGACAAGTTGCCTCCTTAAACAGCTATGACCTTTAGCTTTTATCCCCAACTGAGGATCACATGACAGCGAAAGGCGCCTGCATTGTTTGCATTCGTCTTTATACCTGTAATATATCAACAGCTACCACCTACACGCACTAACCAGCATCAGTAGTTTTCATTATCGATTATATTGATTTTTCTTGACTTTCAATATTTGAGTAATCTTCTGATCAGCTGTTGATCATGTTTAATGAAAAAATAAGATGCACGGCCTGTTACATAACAAATAAATCAACACTGACTCCTGGTTTCACACGGGACACAAACAGTGGCCTCCTGGTCGAAAGTCAGGTGTTATTTGACCTACACATCCACCCCAACCTCCTCCCTCTGCAGCTTTTGTTACTCTTAATGGTTCACGGTTATGTGGATTAAATATGCATCAATTTCGTGGGATGTATACAAGTTACAGGGCATTACTTTTCATAGGCATAGCTGTGAACAGTGTATGAGAACAGCACAAGTAGCTACTCAGTGCAGACAAGACAGCATGCAGCAAAGCCATTACACCAGCTAATAGTCAGTAATGGATGAAATAAAACAAAAATATAGCTTTAGTTCTTGGGTTGCGTTTTAAAGACACGGTGGGACTCAGCAACGAATGTGTGATATACTATACTGTGCTCATTTAGTGCCATTATAGTCAGGGTTAAATGTTAAAGTCAATGGAAATGCTGAACATCCCTTTTCCTATGATGCTGGACATACTGTGTATGCTCTTATTTGTTAAGGCCTATACACTCTGTGATTATGAAAAATAAAATACATGGAAATGTGAAAAACCTCACCTGCAAATATTACGCATTCAAACTATTCATACCAGCAGGGATGTGAATTTGCGATGGTTCAACACTTTTTCAATAAAAGATTCAAACAGATTCTTGCAGAGACAGAAGACCAACTACCAGAGACCCAAAGCAGCGTCTGGCAGTCTGTCGGAGGTATTTTACAGCCTAATCTACTGTAAGCTATTTTATTGAGTTCCCTTTTAACAAAATGCTCTGAACTTGCCTCTGGTAATATGTCTGTCTAAGGCTTTAATTGTGAAAGGTTAGAACAGGAGGGGTGGATCTGTGCTGCCTTTGTCAAGAATATAAAACAGATTTAATAGAATAGTTTGGTGTCTTGTTTCGGACTATGGAGCCACCGCGTTGCTTTACACTATAGTGTACATCTAGAATATATCCGTTCTGCGCAATTTGATTGGTTGATGCCTTTATTTGCAGTGCAAAAAAATTACGTTGCTTTTTTCCAGCATAATATTTATTTTATGTGTGAAGGATACAAAAACAGCAGATCCCATAAATATTGATCTGCATATTAATCACACAAAAAAAGAAACCTCTCGGATGTGTAAAGGTCTTCTGTCTGGCTCTGTAGCAGGGATGGATCGGGACTGAAAATCAGTCCGGAGAGGCCTCGTGTGAGCGCCCAGAGGGTGTGAGCTGAAAATTTTTGGGCAGTAATTTTAATACGGTATAAAGAGAATCATTCTGATGACCTTCACAGCACTTCAGGATGTCTTACACCTTCCTCCTCAGTTTGTATGAACATGTCACACCACTGCACTGGATCAAAACAAAACTGGACAGGTAAGCCTAAATTTGTCTTGTTCACAATGAAAATGACTGAACCAATCTGATTTAATGTGACTCAATCTGATTCAGTAACCACTGACATCAGAATCATTCAGCCTGGAATGGATCAGCCTGGAATGCATCAGCCTGGAATGCATCAGCCTGGAATGGATCAGCCTGGAATGCATCAGCCTGGAATGGATCAGCCTGGAATGCATCAGCCTGGAATGGATCAGCCTGGAATGCATCAGCCTGGAATGGATCAGCCTGGAATGGATCAGCCTGGAATGGATCAGCCTGGAATGCATCAGCCTGGAATGGATAAGCCTGGAATGGATCAGCCTGGAATGGATCAGCCTCTATAGTGAGCAGACTGTATATCTCAATAACAGATAATGGTGTAGGCCTACATTTTCCTGTCAATCTGTCTGTCTGTTTGTCCATCTGTCACCCACCCATCCATGCATGCTCTATATGCAGATCTGTATGTGTGAATGAGGATTTTTCACTCTCCATTTTTTAGTATTCAGTTTCCACACCTCTTATTCTGCCAGCCACCCCCCACTCCTTCTTTTCCTCTATCAGTTATCAGTTTCTTTTCTCTTTCAGAATCTCTTTGCCTCTCTCTCTCTCTGCATGTATCTTTCTCTTCTTTCATCACTCTTTTTCCTCTTCGGTTTATCTCGTTTATATTCCCTCCCCTTTGTTTCCTTTATGTGTTTCCTTCTGTTTGTCCTCGTCAATGACAGCTGCCACTCAGTGTGTGCATGTGGGTTGCTATGACGATGCATCTGCATGATCAAATATTAAAGACTCACTTCCTTTCCCATGCACATAGTTTATTTATTGATTGAAATGATGGTAAAGCATATGGTCCTGTATCTATGCTGTTGCTACCTCACGGTACAGGTTCTGAGTTGGTTGGTTTCCAAAACATTTTTTTTTTTCTATTAAAGCAACATTTCAAAAGGTTTACTCAAATATTTTCATTTATGGATTCAAGATATATCAGCTTGCTGGATTCTGTTGCAGTAGTTCTCTTTCCAAGAAACAATGGAAAATTCTTAAATAAACTCCTAAACTAAATATAAATAAATAAAATAAGAAGTTTCTGGCATAACTTGTCAGTGCAGCACATTAAAACACTGCTTCAGCAGATCAACATGTTAAAAAATAAAAGGATTCCTGATGCAGCCAAATAACGAGATGTTTGGATGAGTGCAGTTTGTGCGTTAGCTTTTTTTTTTTCCTTTAACACATGCAGTTGTATTGGAGTCACAGTTTTCAAATTTATTAGCAATGAAGTCTCATTTCTCACTGCCAGAGAATGCTGTTGTAAGGCATATTAGATAATTCTTAGTAAATAAAGCAGTCAGTTTTTAAGTTATTTTTGACTTTGTGGAATATGTCTCCCTGATTGTAATGTAGCACAACTTATTGTTTGCTTCATTAGCAGGTGTTATGTTATTTTCACAGACTATAACCTCAGAGGGTATAATTATTCAGTTTTGTAAACTCTAAAGTGGCATCACACACATGAAATGAAAGGTCTTTATCATCTTGTACTAACTTTTAGCAACGCAAATCATAAATATATGTGTGTGTAACTTAATGAATATAAGGTGTTCCTAATAGCAGCATGCAAGCTCAGCAAAGCTTTCTTGGATACGTAGAACTTTAATAAGTAATGCTCTGTCCCCTCTCATCCAATATTTTACCACAGTGATTAGTATGGGACCGAGGTATACTGCATCTTCTTTAAATGTTAATCAGGCTGAGCAGTGGGTGCATTTACAATACTCCAAAGATGTGGCTGTGCTCTGCACACCTGAATATATACATTACCTTAATCTGTCCCACTATGCCTGCCTCTCTGAGTCGCCTCCCACACACTCCAGCTTCATCTCGAAGGATTCTGTACAGCCCAGAGGTCTGCTGCCCCACAGGGTTTGAACTGGATCCACTCAACTGTGTACTGTGCAGCTCTTCTGTGGACATCCCAACAGTTACTTTGTACTTTAGTATGTTGTCTGATACAATAAAACTGGCATACATTTTCTCAATTCCACAACAGCTAAAAGCAAGCAAACCATTGGATATTTAGCTGAAAAGATAAAAGCATATGTTTATATCTAACAATAAAGAAAGGAATCTCTGTCTGTGTGTCCTGTGACATATGTCGAGAATTATTCCTCCGATCGACTTCACACTTGGTGGGTGTATGACGGGGGAACTAAGGGAGTGCTTTGTTGAATTTGGTACAATTTGGACTCGCATGACATTGACTTTAAACTTTGAATAATCAATCACACAGCACTCTGTTCACCAGTGGGGGAGGGGCCTCAGGGCTGTGCAGACTGTCCAGCATGTCATTCGTAGTCAGCCTTGCTGTTCAGTTTTGCTGCTTGATGCTGGATATACGAACGCTACAACCAATCTCTGCTTCATTTGCCTGGAATCAACAAGCAATGAGCAGCCGCTTCGAATGGGCGCAAGCACCCAACAACACTGCAAGCAGCAATGGAGGCTACCGGGAGCCAAGCAATCGGCCTGTTCTGAACCGTCTCATGCTCCGAACGGCCGCTACTGCACTGCAATGTGTTTTCAAAGAATCCTCACGCGGACCAGATTACATTTTTGCAAAGTTGCAAAATATCCATGAATGTAGAATATCTGCAAAACACACGCTGGGAACGCATTTCATTAGTTTTAACATCTGCTGATTGTAACCAAACATTACTAAGTTTAGGTAACTCAACACACTTGATTAAGGTTCAAGAAAGATCACTGTCTAAATTCAGTCCCACCATCCTCCCCAACTATCTCCCAAGAGCTTCTGTGCAGCAATACATGCAGTGGTTACGGAGATGGCAAAAGACTACACCCACATACTGAAATGCTTAAACACAAGAGGGACATGGTAAATGGTAATCTGGTTTACACTATGTGCACCAGATTAATGCTAAATAGTTTAGTGGTTGTTTTCCTGTATAGTTGTGTTAAACTGTAATTTTGCCATCTTAACAGAAATAACTGTGATGTTCATGCTTTGCTTCGGTTATTAACGTCCTGCAGTGGCTTTTTCTTTGGTTTAGTTCAAGTGATGTATCTAAAAGTGATGGATAGCCATCAAAACATAAATACCTGGTAGATATAATGTAATTAAATCATTGTTCCAAAATGTATGAGCTGCCAAGGATCACTTTCTGCGTGAAATATGGCTTATGGATAGATTATAGGATACTCTCTGTTACTGAATTTCTATTCTGTGTAAGTACATCAAAGAGCTGCATAAAATCAGTCAAATTTCATGCACATATGAACATGTTTATGTTGAGTCCGTCAAACTCAGGGAGAAGAAGGAACATATTTGAAATAGGGTAGGCCTCGTCAGCGTGTTAACATGTTTGGTCAACGATCCAGCCACAGAATTAGGATGCAGGTGACATGTAAGCTTGTGCTGACATTTCTGTTGTAATTTATTTTTTGCTAAATCATCCAAAAATTCACATTTTTGAAATTATTTTGTAGATCCCAATGGCAATACATGAGTGTACTACATGACTCAGAGGTACACTGGTTTAATCATTTTTTTTATGGCACAGATACCTGCGTGATATACTACTCTCTCACATAGATAAATGAATGATTGACGTCCATAAGCTTGGTCACCAGCAGGCTGACCAATCGTTTAAATACATTTCCATTCATATATGCTCTTTAATCTGCAGTGCAACCCTCCGACTGTCTCTCTGCAAGCTCTGTGGCTTTCCAGTAACCGCCTCTTGAATTTCTCTCTCTTTCACTTTAAAACTATGGCTGTTGCCATTCCTGAGCGGTGTTGGAGGGACAGCAGTCACTGCATCCTCTGGCGTGTCGCTTGGCACATACCTGAATGACTTACTGGACATTTTGCTTTTTTGGACAGCCATGAGAGGGCAGCTCGTTTTTATCTTACATATATTTTGAGAGCTCTTCTAACACATCCACTCGTTTGTGCTCTCTCTTCATTTTGCACACACGCACAAACACACACTCTCACACATAAAAAGAGTGAGAGAGGGTGAGATGTTGGATCAAACAGACTCATTTGGCCTTGGTGAGAAAGAGTCCTCTTATCTTGAAACAGCCATTTAGTGTTAATTAATCCTTTTGACTGAAACCTCCCCCTACAACATATTCTCTTTGGTTGTTAGGCTTTCATGCTTAAAGTGCTCACACTACCTCAGATAGCCAAGTTAAAAAAAATCCCAAAATCTGATTAGGCCTGCACTGCCTTCTCTCTCTGTAGCTATCTGGCACACACAGCTAGTTAATGTGCCATTTTGCTTTTATGCTTAAAGAAGTATCGATGACGTAGAGATTTCACTAACTGCCCATTGTGTCTTTAGCATTGTAGCTTTAAACGGACAAGCTGTAAGGCTTTAAGATACGTACCCCACAAACACAGACACAAAATCAATGGGGTATTGCCATGGGTGCCGAGCCAAGCCGCGATGACATGTGTTTTCACCACCGCCTCTCACCGGGAGGCAGCAGCGCTGCTGCAGTCCAGCTTGGTACCAACTGTGTCGCTTTCTTGCTGAGAGTGACTGCTCTTCAAATAGGTCTCTCTTTCTTTGATATGCTAAAATTGCTTACATTTGTACACCAAACCTCCCGTCCACAGAGAAGAGCCTCTCCTTTCTAATTTGGCTTTGTTTCTGTAATTGCCATTCCAGCCTTCAACAAACACAGGCTATCTTTTGCTGCTTAGCTTTCATGTCATGATGGCCAGCTGATAAGCGGTTAGAGGACTGCTGCACTCATGATAAAGCTCAATGGCCTACACTCACAAACAACAAAGAGAGAAGTATTTCTGTTAGTATTTGGCTTTCAGTGTCACACAGCTTGCACTCATCAGTCCTCAAATACAAATAGCATTGCTTTGTGTTTCAACAACACTTTGACAGTGTTCTCTCCTGTGTCTCTTTCATGCTAAAAGGCCCTTTGGGGTTAAAGCTAAAATTCAAAAGGGATTCGGTTGTTTGAGTTACTGCCTTGCAGTAGCATGAAACCTCTTTGTGTCTCTTTCAAACCTGTTTTGTTTTTATCCTCCTAAGATAAGCATCAATAAAAACATGAGGAAAAAAAAGGGGGTGAGGAGAAGAAATAAATGCAACTTAAGCAAACAAATCACACAAGTGTCACACAAACACAACCTCTTATATTCTTTCAGTATGGAGTTAATGTGAAGTGACAAAGTAATGATTTCTGAGTGTTCCCACGCTTCAGGAGTCTTGTGTGAGTCCACCCAAAGACTCACCGGCTGCAGCTGTCAGGCAGACAAAACACAAACACACACACACACACACACACACACTCACACACACACACATAGGTTTGTTCCTTGTGTCCCTCACCTGATTCCAAAAACACCCCCCTTCCGGGGGGGCGCAGCCCTCCCTTTGTTTTCGGTCCCCTCCCCCCCCCAACAAAAAAAAAATATTTGTATTTTTTGGGGGCCCTCTTCCCCCCCTCCCCCCCCCGGCCCCCCCCAAAAAGCCCCCAACCCCCCCCCTCCCCGGGCCCTTTTCAGGGGCAGCCCCCCACTCTACATCTCTCCATTAATGCATGATGTTGTTTCAGGACTCATGCCCCATGTACGAGTTTTACAGGGGTGAAATTTAATTTCCCCATTTTGGGACTAATAAAGGTAGATCTTCTTCTTCTTCTTCTTCTTCATTCACTGTCTGTCTGTCCACCTATTCAACAAAACTGGAATGCCCCTTACATGACTACACACACACACACACCATTTTCTGGGAGGGGGTGGTGTAAATATGGTATGGAAATATATAAATATTTAATATTTATGAGAGACCACAAATAACACTGTCTCTGCCACGGTGCAGGGAGCTGACTAGATGGGAAGGATGCAGAGATGGTCAGATTCAACGATGACATTTAAGCAACAAAAAGGCTGACAGAGAGTCCAAGATAAAGGCAGGTAAGAAAATCGTACAGTGTATGGCCAGCTTTAGACGTCAAGTTAGATACAATGATTCTAGACACTCAGAAAAACCATGGTCCTCCAACCCAGAATTCACATATTAAAGTGATGTAGGGCCATTTCACACAAGTCTACCTACAGGGTGAGGTGTGCAACAGGGGAAATCAGAGCGTGGATATAATGCTATGCCTGTCCAGGTTTGCAGGAATCAGTTGTTTCTCCTTTGATTTAAAAGAAGGGAATGTTTTGATTGCATGCAGCAGGATCCGAAGGTTGTGGTTCGAGTCAGATGAAATGAATATTGCAGATACGCCCTCTGTCTTTGTACTGTTTATTTGGATGTTTAGAGTGTCGTCTTTTCTGGAAAATGTGGAGTTGTGTTAGATGAAAAACAACTCCAAATGCTGACGTCAACATGGAAAGTGAGTATCCTGCTGACAGATAGTGGGGAGGCTTTACTGCATTAGTAGAATGTTAATAGCAAAGGTTGAATTTCACATCTACACCTGAACTCATTTACTACACTTGACTCTGTAACTGTATGCATTTTATAAATCAAGTCTGTTGGTTTGCTGTATCAAGGTTGCTAATACGTACAAATACATGTTTGGAGCATGCGTCTGTTACCTGATTTGACTGTTATCCAGCCATTAAATGTACAATATTGTAAAAGTGAAAGCAGTCCCTCAAAGCAACACATTCAAAGATGTAAAACTGAATGAAACATCACATTTTGAACAAAAAAAGAAAAAGACTTCTTTAAGTTTAGGCGATGAAGTTATAACTTAAGTTTAGGCAACAAAACTACCGCTTCTTTAGTTTTAGACATAAAAAAAAAGTAGCTAAGTGTAGGGAAATAAACTTTGTGTTTTGAGTTAAAATAACGCTGAACACAAAGACAAATAAACATTGTTAGTTTCACACGGGATGCAAACCTCAGTCTGTTGTTTTCTTTTAGACCTTTTTTTTTGGTGATTTATCACATGAATAAATGATAAAACCTACTATTGGGTGTAGTAGTGCCTACGCAGTAGCAACTGAGATTGCCCATTTAATTTTTAACAGTCAGTAATGTAATGTGGCTTTCAAAGTAAAATTGCCCTTTAGCTAAGAAACACAATCTAACTGATTTACATCTGAGAAAATAACTTTTTCATTAGAAGAGTGACACAAATCTGCAGCTCTCTTATTGAAAGGAAATCAGATCCAGATTCACATTTATTTATTTATTTAGTTTTTATGATTACAAACATCAAATTCAAGTGATGCTCACTCGAAAGCTGAGTTAATGAGCTGTCGATGGTACAGTAGGTGATACTTTTTCACGAGTGAGCGAGTGAATGTTGTGATATTTGTGGAGGCTCAGCTACCTGTGAAATGTCTTGATCTACAGAGATTTGTAGAGTAACTGGGGACTGTGTGGGATCTGAGTTAGTGTTTCTGACAAGTTTGATATTCCACGGGGACTAATTTGCTTTAAACATAATGACAGCAACACACGATCCCTCTCCCTGTTCCTCCTACCTCAGTTGGTTTCTGTTTCCACGCCTCCCCAAAGACAGCTAAATGTCATGCTAACTAGTAGTGTCATGTGGTGAGTTTGTCTGCTTCAGTGGTTCTTAAACGTGTTCAGCCATGAAGCAAAGGACAATTAGCCTCTCACCAACAGGACCCAGATAAATTGACCCACGAAAGGGTCCTGGTCCATAGTTTCAGGGTGCGTATGTAAAGCTTTAAATATGGTGGGAGCCTGTCTAATGAAAACATTCTCTGGCCATGTTGTGACCCAACAGAAACAGACTCGCTTCTTATTTTAGGTCCTGAACCTTAAAAAAATGTCGGCAGTGTTTTGTCAAAGTCTGGTTTGAGACCAAAAGTAGGTCATGGGAAGATTAAAACTGGCCTTCAAATTACTCTCTAGAAATTCATGTCAGAACTCATTGGCTATGCTATGTTGCAAGACCCGTGGGTTAGCAGGCTGTGTGCGAGCTGAAGTTTTCCATACGAGTATTGTCAGTGAGTCAACGCACCACAGTAGGAATCAATTCATTTCAATTCCACTTCATCGCCCTTAAGGGGAAATTCATATAAGAGTTCAAAAAAACATCAATACATTCATAAAAATACATCAGATACACACATACAGCAGACTGGGGTCCTAACTTATCCCATATGGTATACTGTATTTACTACTATAGACTGATATATAGACTGATATGTAGACTCTCAATCATCACTTATAACCCACTAGAAGTGTGTGGTGGTGTCTGTATCTACATAGATCCTTGCTGTGAACATGGGATGCACAGCTGATTGTTACATGAAAGTGAAGCTTAACACGTGGGACACAGACAGCAGTTTCCTGAATAAAAGCCTTGTGTTTGTTGGACCCATCAACCTCCCCTCCCTCCCAGTCTTAGTGTGTCTTTTTCTTCTTTACACTGTTACCACAGTCACTTTCTCTGAGTGTTTACTGTTGCCGTGGATAAGTTTTCATTGTAGTAAATGGAAAGCTTGGTGCATCTCATACTACAGCTAAAGGGTGTCGTGTGCAGTGTCACAGGCTGTCACAAAGCCTTGGTATTTGACATCCTAGGAATGACAACGGGTTGGGCTTTGTCACACCCGTTGACATTTGATACCGAGGCAAAAGTCCCCCTTTAGCTTTGACAGATATAGATGAGATGGGTTGTGCCGTATCTGAGCACCAGCTGGCAAACTGGCGAGTGTCCAAACAGACACAGGCCTTCCACCGCCGCTCCTGTCACATGTGAAACCAGTCAGTGTTGACTTATTTTACCATACTTTTGCTATGTAAGTTACGTACTTAACTACGTACGTGTACGTCATGTACGTGAACCTACGTTGGAAGTTTATTTTGAAAAGACAATATGCATATAATGAGGGAAAACTGGCACACCTAGAGCATCATAGTTTGAAGTGCCACCCAATTTGACTGTTATCAGGCCATTAAATCGGCATTATCAGTTGCTATAAGCACCATAGATGTGCGTCATTAGGGGCCTACTACGCCTACTAAGTTGTAAAGGTAGAACTTAAAAGCAACACGTTTTAATATGTAAAACTGAATGACACATTACATTTTGAACACAAACAAAAAGACTTATTTATGTTTTAAAGAAACAGTTGAGTTTAGGGAAAAACATTATGTTTATAACTACAATCACAAAGATAACTACACATTGTTGGTTTCACATAAGATGCAAGCATTGGTCTCTTAGATGAAAACCCTGGTTTTTGTCCCATCCATCACCCCTGATCTTCATCATTTATGGAGTTTCATGCCATCTATACTACAGTGTTGACTTCAACTTCTGCTCCTGTCATTGTGATTACTGTCATTAGAGGTCGCTGTCGTCTTCTTTTGGTGATCGCCCATGTGAATAGATGATAATTGGTGTAGTAGGCCCCTATTAATCCATATCTATGGGGCTGATAGCGACTGATATTGCCAAGCAGCAGTATTTGACAATTTAGGAATTATTCTTTTTTTTCTTATTTTGGGAATTAATTGTGTGTATTTGAATATTGCAAAACCAGTTATCACTCATGAACTCTCACAGAAAATACAGACAACATGATGTAAATTGATCCGCTTCTTTTAACAAACTACACATGGAGGCGTTCATTCCCTGATAACACAGCACATATTTTCTATAAAGCCTGTGGTGTAAATCTAGTGCTTGAGTTTGCAGTACAAACATCCATCCATGTGCCACTGAAGAACACGGGTTATACAGGCTTTAATTTCAACCAAACACAAATTAGCACAATTTTAACTACAAGCAGATTAAAAAAATGATCACGATTAACCGGTATGAAGTTTCATCAGGAGTAAAAATACAACAACAGATTCATGGCTCTTTATGAAGTCTGAACGTGCAACACAAAGCAGGGGGAGGGCAACGATTTGCTGTGGCTTCACTCAATAATAGAAAGATAGGGATTAGGTTTGGTAGGTAGTACCAAATGTGGTGCTTTGCGTATGTTCTTAAGGGCAGAAACATCACTGGTTGATTAATCCCACACAGTTTTTTAATGCATCTGTGTGTCTGTGTGTGTCTTCAGAGGAATGCTGTCGCAGGAATCAAAGAGGTGGAAAGGAGCGATATGGGGGCTGAAATGTGGCACACACATATGGAGCCCATTACAACTCTTACTGAGTTTCTTTCTCCAGCTCAGTGTCCGGTGTCAGCCCATCCGTCACTGCCTTGTTGTCAGTTCACTTCACTTTATGATAATTGGGGTGATTATGATGTGTGGATGTGTCAAGCTTCCCTGGATGACTGACATCCGGTTGTTTAAAAAGCACAAAATGTCAAAACTGAAATAACGGGCTACATTTTATCAAGACGATTTGTTTTAATGAGCTTCTTTGAATGACTAAATCACCTCTTTGTGCCTTGAAGACCTTGGTGCTCTGGGTTTTCTCCCTTGAGGGCCGTGGCAGTTTCATTTGGTCAGACATTTGTGTAACTTGATGATGATTTTCTCCTTTGACATGTTTCCCTTCTGCTCAGATGAAGAAGCTAGACTCATTTTAGGGAAATAATAAATTCACCTGTCATTTATACTCTTTTCTTCACTTCATCGTCTTCTCTTACTCCTTCTCATCAGAGCAAGTATAATTTCAGAGACCAAGAAGCCACAATCAGCCCTCCTCTGCCTCCTTTTAGAGAGGTTTTCTCTCACAACTTCAGTCTTTCCCTGTGCTCACAACCTCCTCCTCCCCCCTTATATTTTCTCTCCCTCTCTTTCCCCCCTCCCCTGAGACCTTGGACAGTGATGCCGGGTGTATTCAAGAAGGAAGCCGAGGATTTTCCACAAAGCTTCAATCTTGGTCTTTTACAGAGCGGCACCACATGAACACACACCAGGCTGCCAAACTGGGCTTTATAATGGCTTAAAATGTCCAGAGGAGGGAGGAGCGGAGAGGGTTGTAAGATGGGGATGAGAGGGAAAGTAAAATAAGTGGCTGTGAGTGAAAAAAGGAACTGACAGCATTGTAAGGGAGGGGGTCAAAGAAGACATACTCTGTCCTTTGTTAACGCGTATTTAGAGATGAATTACTTTGGAAGTATTGACACATTTATGATTGTGATCTGTGCATTGTCATTGTTTTTTGTTGCTTTAGTAATAATCCCATGTCCATAAAGTGACAATAAATTGAGAGCAATGGAAAATAAGTGGAGAGAGGATGTAGGGGACAGAATCGGAAAGAAAAAGAAAAAGGTTAACAGAAGGTGAAAGTGAAGCAAAACAGTTGGAGAAAGAGAATCACAAGAAAGAAAAGCTCCCATTTCCTTCACCTCAGGCTGATCCAGCTGAGCCTAAAACCACACGGCCACGTGGACACCACAACCTGCCTCTGTGTGTGTGTGTGTGTGTGTGTGTGGAAGAGACTGACATTCATGGAGTGTTGAAGTGTGTTCTTTCTTTTTTTTTTCCAAATGGAAACTCCCACTGAGCAGTGATTTAATCTACCAAAATAAACTAATCAATAACGTTATGAGTAATGTGATCTGTAGCACTAGTTGAGTCAATGTTAGCTGTGCTAAGTTTGGAAATAAATGAAAAGGTTAGTTTAGATTTTGTTGTAAGTAGAATTGTATGTGTACTCCTATGTTCTGCATGGTAAAAGAGCGATATATCTGCAAGAGTATAGAAGTAAAAAAGCAAACTCTGACAAACATCTGACCACAGATGCTGCCGCCATTTTGGACTGAAAATGCTGATTATATTTATAATATATTATTGTTCAACACAGACGATTTCGGCATAATATGATAATAAAATAGAAATGATTTTGTTTTACTTTTGTAAGGCGCTTTGCATCCAAAATAGTGAAAGCATAGCTCTGCTTCTGGGTGCTGATGTTGTAATGGAATGAAAAATTGACTTTTACTTGGCAATATATGTTCTTTGATAACGGCTTCAGTTCCCGTCAGAAAGGGCTCTGGACAGGAGCAGCAGAAAAATGTATTTTAACAACCTAAAAAAAAAAAATCAATATCAGAGTAAGTGTATGCTATATTGAGAATATTTTCACAGTTTTATTTCGCCATCGAACAGCCAAGCTGTAATGTCACTGTCTTCAACGCCACCAGGCTCAGTAATTTTACCTCCCAGAACACAGGAGTTGCTGGTCTTCATTGATCGGGTAGTTTGTTAAAAAATAAGGCGTGTGTGTGTGTGTGTGTGTGTGTGTGTGTGTGTGTGTGTGTGGGCGTGTATTACTATATGTTGTGGGGACATGAATCTGTTTAAACAGTCACATTGTGGGGACTTGCCTTCCTTTTGGGGACAAAATGCATGTCCATATTTTAGGGTGAGGATTTTGTTTAGGGTTAAGGTAAGTTTAAGTTGAGGTTAGGGTAAGGGTTAGGATTCGACAAGTAACAGTTACACTTAGGGTTAGGGAAAGTCTCCAGGAAATGAATGTAAGTCAATGTAATGAAAACAAATGAAAAGTCATGGAAACATGACTGTGTGTAGATGTTAATTGGGTGTGTGTGGGCCATTTCTACATTTACAATGTGTCAGAGTGTACTGGTGTGTGACTGTGAGTTTAATGGGTGTGTTTTTGTGTGTCTGCACGTTTTGTTGTTGGTGTGTGTGTGTGTGTGTGATGCGTATGTGCTATGACATTTTTTAAAATTATTATTATCATTATTATTATGATTATTATTATGATTATTATTATTATTGTGTGTTTTCTGCAGAGATCTGCATGCATTCAGGAGATAAACACAGCGCCGTGTGTCTCCTGGATGCTATATAAGATGTTAGATGAACATGTACTGTAGATGTGAGATGATATCACAGATAACACAGTGTCAGACAGCGAGTCGTTTCTTCTCCTACATCCAGAAATCCAGCATCTAATTTAGCAGAACCACCGTCTCACTGCTTCTCATCTGTCTCCCTATTTATCCTCCTCTTCTCTCTCTGTATGGAAATCTGACATCTAATCTAACACGAACAAGTGAATTAATGCAGCTTTTTTTTTTTTTTTTTTATCTGTCTCTCTGTTGCTGTATCAATCTTATCCTCTAATATAGGCTCCCTCATTGTTTTCATTTTTTAAACTTAATGATTTATCAAAATATAATAAATTATAGCACAATTTAATTAAAAATTATAAAAACATATTCATACATTAATAATAAACAGTTTGAAGGTCTATTTAAAATGTGAAGCAAACTGAAACATCATACTAATGACTTCTCGTAACATATCTCAATTCGTTGTGAATTCTTCCGTCAAACTGATTTTTTTCATGACACATTTAATTTGTTTAACATCTAGAGACCTAAGGAAGAACAAGTATCCAGTTTTTTTACAAGTAAAATAAGCAGCAAACTCAAAGAAAGACATCCTTCAAAGATGTGTCGATTTATGCTTGTTACAGGTATACAGTCTTTTTAAAATAATCTCCACAGGAAACAACTTAGTTAGGTTTAGGAAGAGATCGTGGTTTGGGTTAAAATGACTACGGAAGTGTCGTTACTTAAGGACGGATGTTACCTGACAAATAAATCAACATTTACTTCTGGTTTCACATGGGACACAAACAGCGGTTTCCTATTTGAAAGTCCGGTGTTTAAACCTACCATCCACTCTGACCTTCTCCGCACCATTTGTTGCTCTTTATACTTCCTTGTTCATAATCACATGAATTAAATATACATTGATTTTGTGTGACATACAAATTACAGTGCAGACAAAGAAACAGCATTTCTTTGTCTTTTTTTCTTATCCTGTAATCGGTGAGAGCACTCAAGTTTATCTTGTGACCTCTTGGAGGTAAAAATAATGTATTATGCATGCATATGATTGGCATGCTCATTTACATTTTGTTTTTCCCCCTTTCCAACTTAAAAAAATAAAAGCAATCTTTGTGCAGCTTTATAATATTTTTTTCATGTGGCCATATCTGAGCATGGCTGACAGGGTGGCTTGGTGGCTCTCACTGTCACCTCACATCAGTGATGTCCTGTGTTCATGTCCCAGGCCAGGTCCTCCCTGCATGGAGTTTGCAAGTTCTCCCTACAACAGCCCAGAGCTATGAATGCATGTGTTAGTGCTGCAGAGGGATGAACTGTCTGGAGAGGTTATCTACTAAAGTAAGCAGGTGTAGAAATGGATGGATGCACAGAGACTATTTGAACATTACATACATTCCTTCTTCCTAAGAAAAACAAGTAGATCCAAATGTGAATTTGTTGCTGTACAGCAACAAAGAACCGCTAAGTGTTGCTCCGTAAAACCATTTTTTCTTGTTTTTGTTATGGTTTTGTTTGTGTCTGATATCTATCTCGTCTCCTGCAGACTTTAGTTCTACACCTAATTTAGCATAGTGTCCGTCTCCAGACTGTTTCAGTCTGTTTCCATCTGCCCCTGTTGGGCTGAATGTAATATCCAGTTCTGTGTTTAAGATAAGATAAGATAAGATAAGATATTCCTTTATTTGTCCCACAGTGGAGAAATTTACATGTTACAGCAGCAAAGTGGATAGTGCAGTAAACAAGAAGCATAGATTTTAAAAGAGTATTAATACAAATAAATAAAACAATATATACATAATAGAAAAGTAGAGCTAAAATATGTCCAGCATATTAAAAATATTATTGTCCAGTTGCTATAATTGCACAGATGATATGATTACATATATGTGTTGTTATTGCACTTGTGTCCGGTCAGTTTGTTGTAAGTGTGTATGTGGTCTACTGGGAGCAGTGCTGGTTGTGGAGTCTAACAGCTGCAGGCAGGAAGGACCTTCTGTAACGCTCCTTCGTACACTTAGGGTGTAGCAGCCTGTCACTGAAGGAGCTCTCCAGAGCTCTGATGGTGTCTCTCATGGGGTGGGAGTCCTTCTCCATCATGGATGACAGCTTAGCCATCGTCCTCCTCTCTCCCACCACCTGCACTGAGTCCAGAGAGCATCCCAGGACAGAGCTGGTCCTTTTAATAATCTTATCCAGCCTCTTCCTGTCTGCAGCTGTGATGCTGCTGCCCCAGCAAACCACTCCATAAAATATGACTGATGCCACCACGGTGTCATAAAATGTTTTCAGGAGTGTCCCCTGCACTCCAAAAGACTTCAGTCTCCTGAGCAGATACAGCCTGCTCTGGCCTTTTTTATGCAGTGCAGAGGAATTTGTGGTCCAGTCCAGTTTATTGTTCAGGTGAACACCCAGGTATTTATAAGATGTCACCATCTCAATGTCTGATCCCTGGATGTTCACCGGTGTTGGAGGGGGATGAGTTTGCCTGCGGAAATCCACCACCAGCTCTTTAGTTTTCCCCGCGTTGATCTGGAGGTGGTTCCGCAGGCACCAGTTCACGAAGTCCTGGGAAAGTTCTCTGTACTCCCCATCGTCCCCATCAGTGATGAGGCCGACGATAGCAGAGTCATCAGAGAACTTCTGCAGGTGACAGGTTGGTGAGTTGTAAGAGAAGTCTGCAGTGTAGAGCGTGAAGAGGAACAGAGCCAGAACCGTTCCCTGCGGGGCCCCCACACTGCAGACCACCGTGTCTAAAATGAAGTCCTGTGTCCTCACATACTGTGGGCGGTTTATGAGGTAGTCCAGTATCCAGGATGTTAGATGGTGATCTACCCCTGCAGTCTCCAGTTTGTCCCTCAGGAGTGTCGGCTGGATGGTGTTGAAAGCACTGGAGAAATCAAAGAACATGATCCTCACAGTGCTGCCAGGTTTCTCCAGGTGAGACAGAGCTCGGTCCAACAGGAAGATGACGGCATCGTCCACCCCAATGCCAGGTTGGTAGGCAAACTGTAGTGGGTCCATGGATGGACTCACCACAGGGCGGAGATGCTGGAGGACCAGGCGCTCCAGGGCCTTCATCAGGTGGGATGTTAATGCCACCGGCCTGAAGCTGCTGGGGTCCTTGGGGTGTGGGGTCTTGGGCACAGGTACCACGCAGGATGTCTTCCATAGTTGTGGTACCTTCCTCAGCCTCAGGCTCAGGTTGAACAGGTAGGTTTCTTTCTCTCTATCTCTGTCTTTATAATTCATACCTTTTTTTTTTAATTATTTTTTTTGTATCACACCACTGTTAACAAACATGGTCTATGTCAATGCAACATCCTGTCCTCCATAGCCCACTGTCTGATCGTCATGTGAAAAAATGTCTTCAGCAGACCACCAAAGACTGAGCTTTTGAGCCCAAAAGAAAACATCCACAGGCTGAGAGGTGAATCACACATCTGTCTAGGCCTACGAGACAACTTCATGAGTCAAAGGTTTTCAAAAACAAACGTACCCTCCGCAGAGACAGGGGGTGTCATCATGGGACAAAACAAACTTGGACACTATAATGGAGCAAAAAAGCTTTGGTTTCTAGTTTGAGGGCAGTTTTACTGTCACCTAAACTAAAGACTCCTCAGCAGTGTACACTTAAAGCACAATGTACCAACATTCCTAATGAGGGTATGCAATAAATATCCCGACATGAGCTGATGGGAAGGTGTATAAATAGCATGACAATTCAAGGACATGCCACGTCATGATAATGCATTTTAGGTTTTTTGTGTCATTTACAGCACATCTTTACCGTGAAGGTTGTGTTTAGGCAACAAAAGCATTTAGGTTGAGGAAAAACATCATTCAACAGTCACTAATGAAACAATAACTCAAGAACACTTTGGGACACAAACACCGGTCTCCTGGTTAAAAATCCTGTGTTTGTTGGACCCATCCCTCCCTCACCATTTAGTGAGACCGGGCTGATTGTTGACTAGAAGAGTCCATATGAACGCCCCCCTCTCTCGTTTTCACTCAAAAGTGGAAATTTTCTGAAAGCTCTGAGTTCACGAGTTATGTCTTGGTTCTGACATCAAAAATGGCCATGGAGGTTCATTCATCATTTCACAAAAGTTAATATATAGTATTATTAATCATACAGTAATTTTATAACATGCCTGAAGAAATGTTGACATACAAACATGTTTTTAATCGCACACAAAGTATCTTACATATTACCATGTCATACGACATTTACTGATATTCAACAGACAAAATGCAAGTTTAACTAGTGGTTTAGTAGCAGCATTCGACTAGTTAAGAATTAACTTAAAATCCCTCTTTGCCTGCATTTGCAGATTTTCATCTACATATCCCTCTTTCTTTCCTTAACACACACAATTTGAATGTCCATCCTATGTGCTGGGTCAGAGATTCACTCACAGCGCTGCTCATTCTGCTTCATGCTGTGATTTCCCACAGATTTCTCACTAACTCTGTCCAATGTTGACTTAGTTAATGGTCTTGTCTTCCTTTCTGCGATCAGTTCCCACGCATTCCCCTCTCTGCCGCTGTCACTCTGCTCCATTTAGAGTCAGTCGGACAGCCAGTCAGTCAGTCACCTTGCTGTCTGGCTGTTTACAGGCGGAAAGGTCAGGGGAAATTGAGCAGAAGTCAGCCCTTGAGGGATGGAGAGACGGCTGGTGACACTGGTAGAAGTGAACAAGGGAGAGGAGAGAGCCTGTCTGAGAGAAAAGGAGGAAAAAAAGAAGCCTTGAGCCTCCAATGTGTCACCTTTTGAGCTATAGATCATGAGCTCAGACTCACACTTTGGATCTTGTTTACTTACTCTATAGATATTTAGCCTTTTTTTCTAGTGTGTTTCTACATGTCAAGAACACTAACTAACATGTTTAACAAGCCTGAAACTAAAACTCCTTCATTTTAAAGCTATTGTGGGGAGCATTTTGTTTACGTTTAAGTAAACTTTAGTATGTCATTGTCAGATTAGTGGATATAATTGGTGTTTTTTACTGTAAGCAGACACATGACAAATGGTGGGCTCTATGTAAGACAGTAGTAGTTACTCTCAAAATTAAAACCATATTTCATATAAAGCTTGTTGATTTCCATTGCCAGAACAGGGGAACTCACCCTACTCCCCTTTTTTGGCCTCACCCTGTAACCATTTATTTATTCTTTGGGTGTGTTGGAGAAAGTTTGAAATACAATATTTAAACTAATATCTACATTTTAGCATGTCCAGAAATGAGGGGGGAGAACAATGTCTTTGCAGATTTCCTGAAACCTGGTGGCAAACTACAAAATGCAGTGTAGCATGTAACAAGGCTGCCTTCGTCCTTGCGTCTACATGTAAATGAGACTGTCCAACACATTTTGAATCGTCAAATACTGCCGTCTGGTCAGTGCCTCTCAGCATCGGAGACTGATGCACAGGGTACCCCTCTTGTGTTACTTTTGGACGGACCAGGGATGGCATGTCAATATACGCTGGTTACATGTATAGTGTCCTTTCAAAATTACCGTAACTTACATTTTCACAGGGAGTTAGTATTAGGCAACAAGGCAACTTAGGTAGGATTAGGAAATGGACGTAACTGTCATTAACTTCACTGACGATACTTTTATTTTCTCAGGGACATGAACAGCCTTCTCCTGGTTGAACGTCTTGTGTTTGTTGATGTTTTATTTCTGGCCAGAGGCTTAAAAATGCTGAATTGAAAACTGAAAGATACCTTTTGGATCATGTCCTGCCTCCTGCACCCCTGGTCTAAACCAGAGTATTTCCAGAAGGTGAGAATGCATGTGACAGGGAAAATCTCCTGATCTGTGCTATATCTGTGAAATTACAACAACCAGACCTGATTCTCTGGACAACATCTATCCGGAGTTCATTCAGTATGAGAAAATGGCTTAGGTAAGGAGGGGAAATGTAATTATTTATTCATACACTACATATGAAACAGACAGATATAACTGTTTTTAATCATTCCAATATTTAAATATAGTAAAGCTGTATGATCAAAACGTGGAGATGCTTAGATACGTTTGTGCCCCCAAGTCACAAGTAACACCGGGGGTGCAGCTGCACCACGTGCTCCATTGCTCATGTGTGTGTGTGTGTGTGTGTGTGTGTGTGTATCCACCATGCAGCAGCACCAGGCAGAGAAAGCTATAATAAATGTTATTTTCAATCAGTCCACCTCAGCAAGCAGGCAGCAGTCAAACAGACCCCTGATGCATAAAAGGACATTTTCAGTGTGTGTGTGTGTGTATGTGTGTGTGTGTGTGTGTGTGTGTGTGTGTGTGTGTGTGTGTGAGAGAGAGAGAGAGAGATCCAGGTGTCTTGTAAGGTGGAGGAGTGAAGAAAGATGGAGGGATAGAGGGATGGATGTTCTGCAGCAGAGCAATCTGGAGTATCTGCACACACACACCAGTGTGCACTTGGGGTTGCATTGGAAATATCAAGTAAATTTCCAGCAGTTCTTACTATAAACATTATATATATATATATATATATAGTATATATATATATATATATATATATATATATATATATATATATATATATATATATATATATATATATATATATATATATATAATGTTTATAGTTCATCTCTTTTTCAAAAAAGGGATGAGCGACAAATCTAGGGACTTTTTCTGGTGTTATTGGAGACTTTTGGAGACTGTAAATGAATTCAAATGAATATACTGTATATACAAATTACAGTGCATTACTTTTTGTAGGTATAGCTACAAACAGTGTATGACACCAGCATGAAAATAAGCTGTTGGAGCTGGATGTATTTGGTGCAGGAAATTAGCTAAAATGACGGCCTTTCAGACTAAATGATGCAGTAGTAGGTCTGAATCTTAGGCTACATGAAATACATATTTACATTTTGTACAGTAGATTTTCTTAGCAGTGAGCGTTGAAGTAGAATATGTTTTCATTTCCAAATGATGAGAATCATAAAGAGTGCAAGGACTGATAAAAGTCACAGAATCCAGGACTCAGAAATCATCATATTTATATTGTATATCATACAGTCCTTCTCACTCTCACATGCAGTCCTTTTTGCATGTTTTCTTTACCTCAGTATCTCTCTCTGTCTTTCACTTTCTAACAGTCTTGTCTTTGTTTCCCTTCTCTAAGTTTTCTGTGTCTTCCCTCTTTGTCTCTCCTTTGCCAAGTTCCTTCAAGGCGAAACAGTCAGACAGCAGTCATTTGTCAGAGCGAGTGAGGAGCAAGGGAAAAACAATTCAAGTATCTGTTTATAATCAACAAATAAAAGTCTAGACATTCCTATTGAGCTTAAATGTCACTACTTTGTTATGTATGTGTGTGTGTGTGTGTGTGTGTGTGTGTGTGTGTGTGTGTGTGTGTGTGGCATTTATCAGTTGGAAAATGGGCTGTGTTGTCTAATCTTTTTTTCCTTTATCGAGTCATCGTTTTTTTTCCACATCCTCATATTTTGTCTATTTTATCTCAACTAATCTCATTTTATGGAGGACTTGAAATCAATACATAGAAAACCCATCAATGTGTCATATTTTAACTTAAGATGAGGGGAGAAGATTGGCAGGAATAATGAAGCTGCAGGAGAAAACACATCCATCCTTAGACTCCAGTGCAAGCCATTTATTTTTAGATGATACATAAAACAGATGTAAGCATCTAATTAGCATGTTTGTCAGATACATATAAATATACTGTAGACCTATTGACAGTTGAAATATACTTGATCCTTTTGATTAAAATGAGCTTTTTAACAGTTGTACTGTGTGAAACCTTTGTCAGCTGCTACCAGCTAATCAAACAGGAGTAAAAAATAGCAGAGAGGAAGAGGGACAAATTAAATAAAAAGGTTCCATCCATTGAAACCAAGTATACCAGTACAATCTTTAAACAACAATTGTTTTGCAAATTGTGCTGACATTAAAAATAAAAGTCAAAAACAGATTCATCCTTTCCACTATTTGTCAAAAAGTTGTAGGTGGCTCTTAATTGTGTCTGATGGGATGATTCAGTCCACTCTGTGGTACTAGGTGATTAAACATGGTTTGGTTGCATCTAGAAGCATTATTTAATGTCACCAACAAAGGGAGATAATGCCAATGCCCCTTACAAACCACATCATAATATATATATATGTGTGTGTGTGTGTGTGTGTGTGTGTGTGTGGTTTTCTAAGAAATGATCACGTGGAAGATCAAAGAAAATGTAAAAAAAAAAAATAAAAATAACTCACTGTATATTGGTCACTAGTTTCAACACATCCTCGCTCCCAACATGCCAAATATTTCTGTATCTGATGTGACAAAATAACATTATTTGTAGTTTCACACAGGACACTAAGAGCAGTCTCATGGTTTAAAGTCTTGGTGTCTTAGTGTTGGTTTGACCTCTCCCTCCCGCCCTGAATGGACTCATGCTATTAATACCATGTAACTTAATATAACAGCTGAATAACTGCTTGTAGGTTTATATTGTTAGTTGAAAGGCCAGTTCATCACATACTGAAATATTTATTATATTATTTATATTTTACTTCATCCAAATCATCAAAGCAGGTTACTTTTTTAACAAAAAAAAATACACAATATTACATTATTGCTGAAGGACTTACAAAAATATAACCGTTGTATTTCCTGTTAACATAGGAGTATGTAACTTACAGACAGTATGTTAACCTCCACCAGTAAAGTGGTTTATAGGGCATATGTTAAGCATACATCTTTTTCATTCTTTTGTTTTTTTGTTTCTGTATGTATTTTACTTAATTTACATACTTCTTTTAACCATGATGTTTTTTTTTTCCGAAACCTAACCCAAGGGGTTTTGTTGCCTAAACTTAGCTGCAGCCATTACCATAGTTTGTTTACTTCATGGTAAGGACATGGCATTAAATGACACGTGGAAAGCCTGAAAATACATCATGACACACCGAATGTCCTTAAAATACCATGAGATCAGGTTGGTAAATCTCTTTGCCCCCCCCAGCTTTACCTTCCATTGTTGTCCATCCACAGAGCTGGATCATGACTGATAATACGCTTCTATCAGTCTGATGTCTGTAGCGTTGTCCATTCATGTTTATTGAGTCTAGATCTGAATTTGGCAAACTGCCTGTGAGCTGGTCTTTCCATCTGGATGGGGCTTTGAAACCTTGTTTGGTTTTGTTGCAGACTTTATAGTCTATAATCTCAGCAGGTTGAAATTAGTTGCAATAGTTCGATTTTCTATAACTATTTAATTTTTCAAACTCAGTAGTTGCTGCGATCATAGTGCCACTGTGATGCCATATTCATTCCCTACACATTGAATATCCTAGATTACAGTCAGGAGCTGCATGAATTGAGCTGTACGTTCAGTCATACTCAATCCTATTATTTTCTTCAGTTATTAAGTTTAATATGCTAAGTCGTCTGTTGTATATTTTAGCATTGCATTGGCGGTGCTATAGTCTGTCCATGTTCTATCCAGACTTACTCCTAAAGACACAAGAACAGCTTTTCCACATTACCAGGGCCAGGATGAAATTAGTATTTATAACATAATATTAACGTAAGATTAACCAGAGAAAAATCTAATTTTCTTGAGCTAAAGCTCAGAAAGAATATACAGTATAAGATCAGTATTAACCATATTTTAGTGACAAAGTATAATCCATCGTGTCCTTGTTTGGTCTTGGTCATATAGTGGAAACGTGGCTGTTTTACTTATTTATAATTTATTTATATATTTACCATATTTCACTCACTGTTGGTCACCATTCTGACGCTTTGGAATAAATAAGACAGATATGTGACGGTGATTTTCACAGCAAGCTGACGGGAATGCCACAACTTAAGCAGCAGGGCATGAAATTACCTACTTTATCATATCCCAGTGGATAATTGTTTTTTTTTTTTTTTTTTTTTTTTGTTATGGGTCTCTACATTTGCAGAAAGGTCAATGCTGGTGTGAATCTGAGTCGAGAGTAGCAGCAGCTGCAGCTTCTCTTTTATTATTATTTTTTGGTCAGTGTCGCCTGTCTGCCACGTTATCTTAATCTGGGGGTCTTAGCACCGCTTAAGTTTGTTATTTTTTGTTAGGCAGTGCGTGTGTGTGTTGGCTCCAGGCTGGCCATTCATGTGCTGTGCATGTTGATGTGTGTAATGTATAAATGTGTGTGTCATACACATGTAGCCATGAGTTATTTCTATTTAAACTGCACCAGAGGTAGCAACACCTGCACTGGCCACAAGCCAGGAGACACATAATGGTTTTTACTGCGCCTCCGTGCAGGATTTACACCAGATGTGGCCCCAATTATCATATGGACAGAAGCTGGCCTCTTTAGCATGTGCATCTATCTGTGTATATCTGTCTGCCTGTCTGGAGCCCTTTAACTGCAGACACATCCAGATGTAAGACTTCAGCTTGACTTCTTTTGTGTGGTATCTTGATGCCCTTCAAGGTTAACTCTTAACAAAACAATGCAGAAGTGTAATAGAGGTTTATTTGTTGCTATCATGTTAAAGTGGGCAAAATATTCTCACATACTGTACGTAAGTCATCCATGAACAGTGGGACAATATAAGCCTCCAGTGTCACGGCCACATAAAATACCATGGCAGTGATTCATGCAGAGGCAAGTCACGTGAAGTTATACAGTATATTCTGTCTGTGTATCACATCCATGTTGTCAAGGTGAAATACAAATTGAAACTGTGATGCCATGTACTTGACAAAAAAAAAATGCATTTTATTATGCCTGTTTTTTATATCTGTATTGGCAGCTTGTTATAAACGTTAGCTAAATAATGTTGATAAAGGTCAACTAAAGGGATGAAAATATGTTCTTTTTTTGACTATATAATAAAACAGATAATTGTTTAAGTGAATATGCCTATGTGTCTATATATGAGATTGGTTGCATGTATATGAATATGAACCGAATTTCCCTCCGGGGATTAATAAAGGTTCATCTTATCTTATCTTATCAACTTACCTCCTGACACTGCACTATAACAACAGGTAGCTTTTTCTTTCTTTTTGTTTTGCTTTTGTTTGTTTTTAATATGTTGTTCCTGCTGTATGTATGCATTTTTTTTAACAATAATTTAAAAAAAAAAAACAGTTAGGTTTAGGCAAGAACACTACTTAGGTTTAGGAAAAATCATAGTAAAGCTACTCAGAACTACAGAAGTTAGGAGACAAAAACTACTTAGGTTTAAGAAAATATGGTTTAACCACCCACCCATCCACACCGACCTCCTCCCCATGTTATATTCTCTGCTCTTTATACTTCCTCATCCACAATTACATGATTTACATACAAATTTATTTTGTGGGAGATACAAGAATTACAGTGTATTTACTCTCCGTAGATGGAGCTATGAACAGTGTATGAGAACAGCTGGATGCACATGCATCCATATACATACTGTATAGCCTCGACTGATTATGGATTATTTTTCTCCTAGAGCTCCAGTCGAGTTTTTAAATCAAGTTTCATCTTTCACAAAGTTGCCCCGGTGCTCTATCTGGACAACATCCAGCTGCAGCTTTGATTTGTGTTCGGTGTTTACAACCCTGTTGTAAACAAAGTCTCAGGTGACATATTGTGAGATGTGTGTCTGATAACGCAGCTTTGTTTATGAACATTGCAGACATCCATAACATGGAGAGCATTCCTGAATCCTGACAGGATGCAGAGTGAAAATGACCAGAGGCTGACAGTGTAAAACCACTCGAACCTCCTTCAGCTACATGGGAGCTGTGAAGCCAGGTGTAAATGCGATAATAAATGATTTTATTATCTAGACATGTTAACTGTAAATTGTTCCTTACGGATTATAAGCAAGCATGTCCACAGTCTAAACCATATGCACCTGCAGTGGGTGTTTAATTCAAGTCATAAAAATGACTGGAAAAAAACTGCCATTTTTTTTATGATACATTTTACTGATCCCAATCCAAACACAATGCTCCCTATCTACAGTTGGACTTTACACCCGTTATTATTGGTGGCTGTCCAATCTCTGCAGCTGCACACGCCAGATTAGAGCCCTTCATTTGTCCCTCGTTACCACAGCAGCTATTTCTAGGATAACTAGGCTCCAGAAGAGACAGACGAGTCAAAGGTCATTTGAAACGGTGACCTTAGCAACCTTGCTGAAATACAGTAATTAGGTGTAATTGAGGCAGCTAGCATTCAATCAATAGGGATCAATAGTGTGATTGATTGATTGAACTATGTATTACTGTAGGCTCAAATTAGACAGCCGTCAAAGGTGACTGCGACTGTCAGTGTCAGAACAAAGCACACTGCTGTATGTGGTCTCTCCGTGCATACTGGTTATTTGCACATCTGTCCATCCTGGAAGGGGGATTCCTCCTCTGTTGCTCCTCCTGACCTTTCCTCCATTTTTTCCCCGATGCTCAAAGGGTATATTTTTGGCTGGAGAGTTTTTCCTTATCTGATGATAGGGTCCCATTGTAAAGGACAGAGGGTGTTTTATCCTGTTCAGACTGTAAAACTCCCTGAGGAGTACAATTGAAATTGTGATTTGTGATTTTGGGCTATACAAATCAAATTGACTTGACTTTTTCTCCAGCAGCTGTTTATCAGGACACCCTTATGTGAACACACACACACACACACACACACACGCACACACACATATGAGAAACTAGAAAATCTAAGGAGTCCACTGGTAACAATCAGGTCATACTAGCTTGTTGAGAAGAACGTTAAAAATGGTGAGGAAATACTGTCATGTCCATGTTCAAAGGGACCTCTGACCTCCAGATGTGTGACTGTAAATGGTTTCTCTGGGTCCCCACCAGTCTCCCCTTTACAGACATGCCCACTTTATGATCCCAGTCCCAGTCAGTCTGGATCAAGTCCTAGTCAAGTCAGCACTCTGACACACTGACAGCTGTTGTTGCCTGTTGGGCTGCAGTTTGCCGTGTTATGATTGGAGCAGATTTTTTTTTTTTTTTTATGTTTGAGTCAGTATCTATGGGGGTTCTGGTCAATATGTGTCATTGTTTTGTGTTGTTTGTTGATTTACAGTAATAAACATACACATATATTTACATAAAGAAACATATTAACCCACTCCCATGTTGGTAAGATAATTGAATACTTGACTAATCTCCCTTTAAAGGTACATTTTTACCTGTTAAAATGTGATTATCAATTTATGATTAATCGCAATTCAGAGACCTGGATGACTTAAGTCAGCATTTGTAATCATTGGTCTAATCATTGGTAAATATTATTCATCATCATTGTAGGTTAACAGTAAAATAACTACTAACTAATATTGAATTAACTCATTAAATCAATTTACCGTTTATTAATGAAGATTAATATAAAGTAAACGGTAAAGCATTTTGTGATTTTTTTTTTATATCCCATCTGTATGGTGCATGATAACTCATCCCTCAAAATGGGCAAACTGATGTTCATATTATCAGGCTACATGAGTGGTGTGACTCGGTTGAATATGAAGCTGAGGTGAAAGAAACCCAAATGTGTCAATGTATATGTCTCATTTGTTAAAAGTCTCTCCTTGTTTTCCTCACTTGCATCTCTTCTTTATGTCTTTCCACTTAAGATTCCAGGAATTGATGCCAGTATAGAGAAATAAAGCACGTAAATTACAAGTTGTTTCTGTTATTTTGTCCACTCCCCGTAGCTCACATTGTGCTGCAGCTTCAGCACTGTGCTGTATATCTGCAGTGGAACAAACGAGGCCTGTAATGTGTGTGCGGCCTCACACAAGGCTGGTAATAAATACACTCTGTCTTAGAGTTATTTTTGCCCAGAGCCTGAGTTTTCAAGTGTGTATGGAGTTACATGAGGCTGGTAATAAAAAGACTTTGGCGATAAGGCAAGTAACATTTCTCCTCTCCTCCTCTTCCTCCTCCAGTGATGGAGCTGGAGCGAAGAGCAGAGTAAAGTGATTAGGTTTTATTATTTTCTCCAGACTCTGGGCTTCTGCTTGATTAAATTAAAGCCTGTAGCGGATTGTCTGAACACAGAAGGGGTCAAAACAAAACAGAACAGAATAGCTCCAGGGGAACGGAGGCAGGATGAATGCAATATTATAGATTATATGGGTTTGTGACGAGTGGGTGAATGAACTGAGTGAGAATGGTTGTGTCTTGGAAATCTGTATTTTGGAGAGCTGCTGAATGTAGCGTGATAGATTGGCCTAATGTACTTTGGGAAGGGGGCGATGCAGGGTCACCAGACTTTGTCAGATTGATACTACATTCACACTACGAGCAACGGAAACAACAAAACAACCAAGCATTGCCTGCTACATAGACACCAAGTTGCCGTTAAAGTGTGGGTCAAGTGCTCGTTTATGTTATTAACTGGGAACTGGTTAATGCCATCTTAACCAGAAAAGGGTGAAACAAAAACGTAAGATTGGTTGATGCTTCCCCATCAGTTGGTAGCTTCATGTCACCAGAAAATGACTTGTAGCCTGTTGCTGTATCGCTACTAGTGTGAACACAGTATAATCAGCCCATTCGCACGAAAATGCCACGAAAATGCACAAGGCGTTTAACGTGCATGTACATCTTTCTTGAGATCCATTTTCGGCCTTTTGTATGCCAAGTATCCTGCACTGACTGCAATGTAAATGTTTAAATGCTATGTTAAGAGTTAGTGATGTAGAATAAAAAGCAAGAAAGACCGCTTACGGTGGGCAGGTGTGGACGTGGACGGGCCCAGCAAACACAGGACTTTTAGCCAGGAGACCTGTGTTTGAGACCGTTGTTGACTGGTGTTTAGTTTTGAAACATCAGTGACGATTGTGACACGGTTTTTATTGATGTTTGTGATGTGTTATCTATACTTGTTTCTGCATGTGTTTTACTTAATTTACTTACTTATGAAGACCAACAAGACATTTTCCCTTACCCTAACTAAGTGTTTTTCTTGCCTAAACTAAACTGCTAATGTTTGCATGGTGTACAAATGTCATGTGAAAAGACTAAACTCTATACTCATGACATGTCTGCGTAATGTCGTTGTATTTAGATGCCTGTTGACATATTGGACAAGGGCTCTTAGTTTTCCAAAACCATTTATTTAATTGATGTGTTTTTATGTGGGATTACTAAGTTTGACAAACAAGTACCAAACATGTTAATTCTGCACACATAAAAGCCAAAAAGACAAAAAAAACAAATCACGCTGTGTTAGGATGTTTAGGTCTTAGTCTGTGTCTGTTGTGTTGCATGCTTTTGTTTTGACACTTCCTGTTTTATTTTGTATTCTAACATCCTTTCTCATTTCAGAGCACTTCACTTCCTGGCTGCATGTTCCCCGCCTGCACGTTTGAGCGCCTCCCTCTGACCTAGTTTCTAACACCATTCACCTGAGTCCGATCGTCTCCCCCCACCCTGATTGTGTCCACCTGGTCCAGCGTTAATCACTCACTCACTCGTATTTAATGTGCGTCTCCCTTTCCCTCTGTGCCAGTTCGTCTTTGTTACGTATGTACAAACGTCCCAGCATTCATAGTGATTTGACTCCTCGTGTTCCAGACGTTCTGCCCGTGTTTTTGATTCCGCTTCAGCCTGTCGATTTGGACCTGTATGCTTGCAAGTATTGAACTCTGTGTACTGACCTCTGATTGTATTAAAGACGCCGATTTTGCCTATACGGATCTCTGTGAGTTTGCATTTGAGTCCAGACCTGCCTGTTATTACATCCTTAACACGCTGATGGTGGTTTATACCTGAAATGTGTTTGTTTGTCCAGAATAAACTAAGAAAGACTCTTTATCTGTGAGCACCGCTGATTTGGTTTATGGTCTTACTTCTATTATTTGTACCCTTAAGAAAACTTGTAGATTCTCCGGCAGGTTAATTTCCTAATTGACTGTTTTTTTTTAACTGATGAACGGTTCCGGTTAGTCTCAGTGTCAACAGCATAATTTATTGATGAGGCAGGAGAGTCATCTCTTATGAACTACTATTTTCTTTTTACAGCCTTGTCCATAACAAAATAATAACACAGACAATCATATGATGTATGTTACTTGTAACAAAATATTCATTTAGCCCTCTTAACATATGGTTAGATAATTGGAGAGATACATACTATTTCAGAAATTTATTGCAACATAACATAAACATTTACGCATTATTATTGCCGCCTCACTACTTTGTTCCTGGTGATAAACATATTGTGATTTGCCGTTTGTGTCCCGAGGTGTTATCTAGGAGACAGATTTATTACTGAGATTAGTGATGTTTGTGATGTGTTTTCTGTACTTATGTTAAGTTTTTTACGTACATATTTTACTAGGTTTACGTATTTATTTCAATCCCAACCATGATGGTTTTCTTAAACCTAAAGGGTTTGTTGCCTAAACCTAAACTGCAGCTGTTGTTTTACTGTGACATAAAAATGACACATGAAAAGAGGTGTATGAATGACAAACGAAAATGTTAAAATGAGTCCTCATAACACACAGAACATCCTCAATGTCATGCTATTTATACACCTTCCCATGAGATTGGCAGGACCAACACTTCAACAGTTAGAGTTCATGTTCCTACATCCATCTGTCTACCAAAACCACAGTTATTTCACAGTAAAGATATGGCATCAACTGACACGAAAAGCCGTTACACAACATTAATCATGTGGCCTGTAAATGGCAGATAAATAGATTTCCAGAGTTTTGCATTTTTTCATGAAACAAATGAAATTAGAAATTTAAACACTCAGACATGCTCTGTTACATCCATGTGGATTCTTTGGGGTTCATCAGTTCAGGCTCCAACTTGGGTTAATGATGCAGTCCTCTATACCAGGAGTGAAGCTTATTAAGACATACTTATGTCATGTGGGGACCCTCTCAAGGTAAGGCTATTCTCTCACCCTGGGACCATGGCTCCATTAAATAGAGCACTAGTCATGTCATGAGGGAGTTTAACCTAGTCAAGTAAATGCCATCCGTCACCCTGAGACCCAGGCTGATTAAAACATTGTACCAATAGCTCGCCTGTGAACAGTTCTGTCCTCTAAATGAAGAGTCTGACAGAGATTCTACAAAACTGGAGGAAACAAGTTTCTGTTTGCACAGAGCACCAGCTGGAAGGCATTTCCATAAAATACTGAAGATTAATATTTTCAATTATACAAATGATAATTTTCTTTTGTGCCAGTAATCAGTTTCAAATGGCGAATCACTCAATTTGGAATCAAATCCCGAAGATGTGCATCTGTAGAATATGACTCAATATGACCAAATTGAGCAATAGATACATTTCACACAGCCTCAGCAAGCAAACAGAAACCCGGCAATGTGATAATCATCTCCCCAAAACAATAAGCTGTCGAGTTAACCTGAAGTTTTCATAGTCACAATCGCAACGAATATAATAAGAATATTACCAGCATTACAATGGACCAAGTCTGAGCGATCTATAAACTCCTGGCTTTGTTGGAGTTTCCCAGGACAAGTCCGCTGATACTTTTCCCTCTTTGTTCATGAGTGTTTCAGATTCATGCAAACTGCAGGAGGGGAAACTCCGAGCCACCGGGGTGGGAGCGAGACAGAGAGAGTAACTGAGAGTGTCCTTCGGTAATGGTAATTTGATGTGACTTTGGCCTCAGGCCGTGTTTACAAAAACTTGCTTTTTGTTGTCTGGAGGTTTTACTCCTTTAGTGCATCTTGGGTGGCACCACAGTAGCTGCTCAGCATCACCTGAAAAAGCAGGTCTCGTCCAACTCAATTATGTGCAATGAAAAGCTTGAAATGGCTGCAAAATGACCAGTTCTGTCATGTTCTCTTAAATATTATCAACACCACAGAGAGTATATTACAACCATCTATTTTAAGTTGCAGGAACTAGAATCATACTTTAACTTCACCCTTTACCAGGCTGACAGGTCTCCCCAATTAATACGCTGCTTGTGTGTCTATGTGATGATATTTGCCAACTGTGGTTTGTTTAGCAATGTGGATATAATTGAACAACACATAAAAACTGTGACAAATGCTAAACTGATATTATTCACACCACAGACCAAAACTATGCCAATGACAGCATCTTCAGCGTCTGTTACCAAACGCATAAATTCAAGATAGACCACGGCCTACTGTGTGGTTTTCACGCCAGGCTCTCTGAATATGCACATACGCTAGCAAACTCCAGCAATTATGCATGTACACCTGGAGCACGGGCCTCTGTCACTGATGAGTGCCTTGGTGGTCTCTGGTACCCTCGACTCAATCACTTCCATCCCCCTCTAAAACATGCAGATGTTCAATGTATATTTATAGAAGAGAAAAATGAAGAAGCAATTTAAAAAACAAAACAAAAAAAAAACATGAAGTCACTATAAAAGCTTGCACAAAGAAACACAATTTTTACTTCTAATGTACCCATGGAGATCTACTCCAACACTCGGTAAGCCCACATGTGTGTTCAGACCTACGGCATGGCGTGTTTACATACAAAATCATTTGAAATATTTTAACTTGAGCAAAAAGTTTGTGACGCTGCCTATCTCCCGCATGCCTCCAGATGATGTTATGAACTTGGACACAAGGTGCAACAGGTACAAGGCAATATTTAATTTGGTTGATGGCGGAAATAAGCGTTGCTAAGGCATGTGCTGTCTACGGAGGCCCACATGTGCTGTCTACGGAAAGCCTGTCTTCCTGTCTAGAAGCAGTACTCTCATTTGCTCTTAAGGGCGAATATTCTCAAGTTGCGAAACACTTCAAAAAATCACTCAAATAGGCATATTTGTGCGTGTCAACATTTTAGCAGTATCGGCCATCTAGTTAGTCGGTTCATGTGTCTGTGATACACCTCAGGCCCAGATTTCTAAAAAATCTGCTGTGGAAAATTAATAGTAATGTCCTTGTTTGTCCAGATCTAATTTTCCTGTTGTGCATGAAAAATATCAAAGTCTAATGGACAGATTTTCATGAAAGCTGCTGAGCACATTCATTGTGTTTTTGTATTAACATTGCTGAAAAAAACATTCCCAGACTCCCACAGGGATGAACTCTTTTGAACTGAATGACCCCATGACCTTTCCTCTAGTGCCATCCTCTAGAGAAACTTTATACTCTACATCGTTATAGCTGTAGAAATAGCAAAATTGACAGCTTGTTGTTTGTTTTGCAGAATAGTGGGGAGCGATGAACACAGCAGCCACTGTTGGCGTCACCACACTGTCTCACATCAGCTGCTGACAAGAAAGAAAAGAAACGCAACCCCCTGGATTAAAACAGCAAATTACATCTCACTCGATGTATCCGCTCATATTTACAGTCAATAATTATTCCCATTTAATGTCATACTTGAATTGAACTTGAACAAAAAGGAGACAAGTTGAGGAAGACAAAGGAGGGAAAAGAAAGAGATGAGTTTATTGAAAAGAGCGGCTTCCTTTTTCCCATAAAGGGACATTCCCTCACTTTTCTACCACTGAGCGGAAATGACTCACTCTCCAATCTAGGCCATGTCATTCACACTGAAGCCCACCCCCCTTCTGCCTGTGTGAGTCTGAGCGTATGTATATGTGCTTTTTACTGTGTGTGTTATGAGCTGGTTTTGGTTTCCTTCCAGCTACCTCAGTACTGCTGCTCACATACCATGTCTATGACATGCTACACCACAGCACACACACACACACACACACACACACACACACACTCTTTCCCCTGGTCTGAGTTATTTTTTTTTTTTTTTCCTTTTGGGGTTTAAACTCAGACGGATGTGAGGGGAGTAGCCTAGAATTAAACTGAAATAGAGACTCTTTTTTTTTTTTCTTTTCTTTGCTTGTGAGCATGAGTGCTGCATTCTGGCAGCATGAGGACATGATCTAGAGCCTCTGAGTGTGTGTGTGTGTGTGTGTGTGTGTGTGTGTGTGTGAATAGCCGTGGGCATCATCTCCACAGAATTGCAAAGTCTCATCATTCAAAGGCTAAACAACATGAAAATAATCTTATAAAATCACAAATACATATGGGAAATAAGTTTACTGACAAGTGTAAAAAGAAAGTTACAGATAGGTGACAGCAAAGTGTTTGTGTTTCAAGGAGCACTGTGAGTCCCTCCAGTCATCTTGGCTGGATTCTCCAGAGCAACCCTGAGTGCTGAAAAGCCCTCACTCAACAGCTTTTTTCCATCCATCCATTATCTGTAACCACTTATCCCATTTGGGGGGTGGGGGGACTGGAGTCGATCCCAGCTGACATTGGGCGAAGGCGGGGTTCACCCTGGACAGGTCGCCACTCTATCACAGGGCTGACACATAAAGACAGACAACCATTCATGCTCACTAACACACCTATGGGCAATTTATAATCAATAATAAACCTAACCTGCATGTCTTTGGACTGTGGGAGGAAACCGGAGAACCCGGAGAAAACCCACGCTGACAGGGAAAACATCCACACAGAGGGGCCGCAAGCCGGGTTCGCACTACCGTGCAGCCCTCAGCAGCTTTTCAGTAAAGTTATAAAAATGTCCCACTTTTTGCATCCTGTCGATCAGTTTCTGTCTCTGCAGTTAATTCTGTCTTTCACAGATGGAGAGATGCCAAGAGAGCGAGGGAGGGAGGGTAGAGTGCTGTAGACGAGGAGAGAGGTGAGGATATTGTTTGCATTTGGGAACAAACAGCCTGAGGTGCATTAGAAACAGTTTATCACTGGAAGGATATCTGCATTGATAAAAATGGCACTGAAAGATAAAGTTACTGAGCGGGGAACTACAACAAGGTTCTGTTGGGCGGGGGGGGATCCAGATGTTTTGGCTTCACTTCTGGGGAGCTGTCATTGTCGTTCATCTTGATCAACAGTCTATGGTTCATAAATATTCTGTCACTGGTGGGAGTTGGTGTAAAGGCGTGAAAAGGGGGACAGTTAGTTCTAGGTTAAATACGGTGGTAAACCCTCATAACAACTGAATTACAAGCATGTATGTTACAGGAAGGCGGCGGCACTCCTGATGGGTTCTTCATCTCTTTTACAAATAGCTTGAACTAATTCTCTCCTCATCAATAAACCCCTCTCTGTCAGGTTTGCCCTTGGTCAGACTTTCTCCTTCTCTATATTCCCATTTTCTCATCTTCTATTTCTTCCGCTTCAACTCATTTTCACTGCCCTCCCTCTCTCTCTCTGCCTCTCTGTCCCTCTTCCAGGCAGTTATTACCAGTCTAATTAATTCCATATGCTGACACTGTTCAGGCCTGGTGTCTCTCAGTCTCTCACACACATGCATGCACACCCCAAGTCTTTCTTTCTCTAGTAGTTGCACCCAACTGCTTCCAGCCAGAACAATTAAGTTCCCATCAAAGTGGAAACAGAGGCCTTAAAGCTACAATGCTGTCGGCTTACTGGGGTTCTGGGCAGGCATGCAGAGTACAGATGTAGACATGACACAAACCTTGTTGCTGCAGAAAGTATTATGAAGCAACATTTGTCTCATTGAGGGATGTGCTCATTTGATGATGCAAATATTAAGTGCTACAGACTATGTGGGCACATATTAAACAAACTGCTTAATTAGCCATTATCCCATTCCAGTCATCCTATTGTATGAAAAAATGGACATCTGATTATATTAAGATTCTGTATGAACTGCCTGATTAAACTCAGTTAAAAGAGAAATAGAGACATGACAGAGTTCACCTTAACTTGACCCTATTATCTCAGAAGAGATGAGCAAATATTCCTACTATGTAGATACAATATGTAAACCGCTTGATGTTAAAGTATGAACTCTATTGTATCATAACATAGGGCTGGTTTTATGTTTATATGTTAATGGACAAAACAAACCTTAAGCCAACACCCTAAATTTAATGCTAGACTGACGCTAAATCATTTAAAATTATACAACAAGCAGCTGCCATTTGGAGTTTCCAAACCAACACATTCTCACTTCCAGCTCGTCAAATGCGGCATTGGAGATCGATGTACTGTGTATCCCTCTTGCGTTACTTTTGGACTTTCAAAATAAACTTACATTTTCACAGGAAGTTAGGTTTAAGCAATGCAACCACTTAGGTATGGTTAGGAAACGGTCGTGGTTGACATTAACATCACTGACTAACGAGTCACAGAACTGATGACACCAATGAGTGACGAGGCAAAATAAGTCAACATTACTTTTAGTTTTACAGTTTTGTGTTTGTTTGACCCATCCATCACCTCTTCAGCCTACCCTTAGTGGACTCACACTATTAATACTACGTCACATGCTCCGACTGTCAAATGATGCGATGGGTGGGTTTACACTGAAGTTCATTGAAAGCCCAGTCCATCACATACTGTCGCCGCTCAGTGGTATTTGATGAGTTGGGAGTGAGACTAGGTTGTCTAAATGCTGCACCATAAAGAAACAGTTCTCTGTTAGTCACCAAGCATGAAGTAAGTCAGAGGAAATCACCCATAGTTACATCTGTATGTGCTGCATTCAAATGTAGCCGAGCCATATTTATAATACCGCGCTGCAAACTTACTTGACCTCATGTTAGTTTCTTATGAGTTACAGCTAGTTCAGGGACACGGAGAAACATGATATCATAGCTTTTTTTTTTTTTTTTTTTTTTTTTTACAGTTGCACTCAAAAACCCATTTTAGGCAGTTGGCGACACTTGGCTAGCAATGACACACAGTTTTAGGAGTTTGAGCTATAAAAGATAACTATATATTTAAGAGTTTAAGCCTATGAGAGAAGGTCTGTAAAGTGACCCTGCCCTGCTTCTTGGTAGCTTCAGATCCACAAATAGATTTACAGGCTTTCATTAAAGCAGCTAGCGGTTGTGCAGGGCAGGGGCTGTTGGACGGCCAGCTGCATGCATGTGTGTGAGCATGAGTATGTCTTTGTGCTTGATGCAACTGTGTGTGTGTGTGTGTGTGTGTGTGTCTGAGGCTAGGCCCTAGATTACTTCCAGAAGTTGAGTCCTACAGCCTGCTGTTTCATTACAGCTACAAAGCGACCGCACGGCTACACAGAGTGCAGAGTTGCAAAAACTTTTTTTTTTTTTTTTCCTGTGCTTCTCGCAGCCTTCGTCCACCCCTCCTCCTCCTCTTCTTTCTCTTTCATGGTTACTGTTGTAGTGGGAATAAGCATCTGTGGAAATGTATTTCTCTCCATTTTGGGATTTCAGGGAGAGATCAACTTATCCGATTTCAAACAACTTTGAATATGAACCAGTGTTGCTCTAAGTTGAAACAATGGCAAAATGGCAGCTCCCAGATTCCAGCTGTTTTTTTTTTTTTTTTTCACGTTCACTTCACAGCTATGGCCTTTTCATTGTGTTCAATGTTTAACTTCAGCAACGTCCCACAGATTTGCACATTCTCACATATATCACATCTGCTGGATTGAGCCTATTAACTCCTTTTTTCAGCTTAAAGGTCCAAGCTAAAGTAGCTTCCCCATGGGGTAATAATAACTGGGAAAGTGGGTGTGAAGCTGAGTGGGTATTTTTGATTTCTTTAACTGGATATAACCTGCACGACACCACTGATTTCATCACAGCAGCTGAGAAGCCACGTCCATTCAGAATCAGCAGCAAATATGTATGATTACCTCTGACTGGAGCACTTTCTTTGTCTTTTTTTCTAAAAAAAAAAGCATGACTCCCATTATGCCTTATGTTGCTCAGCTGTGTCACCTTTCCCTGGCAGAATGGACTGAAACCCAACAGCCACTTCAAAGATTGAGATTTCTATTAAGAATTTAAGAGTAACAATTTTGATTTAATTAAAATGCTTAAAAAATGAAAAAAAAAAAAAAAGAAAAGTGAAATTCACCACTCACTTTTTGGTGGAGTATAGACCACATTGTACTATTTCAAGTTCTGAGTATTTATTTAAGTGTTGCTTGAATGTTTATTTGCATCCTTGAACTCACACAGCAAAACAGTTTTATGGAGCTTTAAGACTGATTTAATCACTAGCTCCTCAGGTGCACAGACGTGGCACAAACTTGTCTTGTATTTACCTACTTACCTCTAATTACTGGACCTTTACAAGCAGAAAATAGGCCCGGCATGGTTCATAATAACAACCCAATAGAGTGTGTGTGTTCACGTGTGTGTGTGTGTGTGTGTGTGTGTGTGTAGACATCCTTAGGCCTGGCATTGATTCTCCACACTTCAGACTTCCAGATGTAGCCGATTCAAACCAGCACCTGGCAAATTTTTTTCAAAAAACACACACACACACACACACACACACACACACACACACACACACACACACACAGGTTATGGGAATCATTCTAGGGAGAGTGCAGTTGGAAATTATTGCATCCTGCACTGTTTATTAATACCCTATATGTGTGTGTGTGTGTGTGTGTGTGTGTGTGTGTGTGTGTGTGTGTGTGCGTGTGTGTGTGTTAATCCACTGCTTGACTCCCTTCAGTTGATCCCACTCATGCATCGCTAAAAGGAAGCATTAGGCGTTCAGGTAATTTGAACGGTGGATTAGATGAGGAGAGGAGAGGGAAGCAGGCGGAAGGAAAGGAGGATGGAGAGAACCCTGGGTGTCTCCTGAGAGGTTTGATGACAGGGGGAGAGTGAGCGATTGAGACAGATCTGCAGGAAGTAAAGATTTTATCAGTCCCTAAAATGAAGGCCTGGACCGATCAGAACCCACACTGATCCACCTGGACCAAGAGCTAAGTCTGGACCAAAAGTTTCTTGTATGACCCAGATTTGGCCAAGTGCCACTGAAGGGCCAGCGCTCATTAACAGCTAATTCAAAATTATAGAAATGAAAAATTTCAGTCATCCAGATCAGTGCATTATAGTTTAATAAGCATCCACTTCTTATCGGTGAGTGAGCAAATGTGGCTCTGAACACAAAACTTTAAATAAAAATTAATTAAAATACACAACAGCTGATATTCCTGCCCGGTCACACTGACTGGCGTATGAATGACACGTTGATCATAAGTTATTTCATGTGCAATAAGAACACCATTCTTGCTTTTGGCATGTCATGGAGTCTGACTGCGATGTACTCACATGTGCATGAATATGCTACACTCAGAGCGAGCGATGAAAATAAAAAAGGGAAAAAAAACTGTTGATGGTAGGAGGGAGGGGAAGTGGATAGGTCCAACAAACATAGGACTTTCAACCAGAAGACCAGTGTTCATGTCCCAAAGTCCCAAAAAACAAACAAACCGCGAAAACTAGACCACCGGACCCACCAGAAAAGATAAAGGACCATAACCCAACAAACTACAAGTGGTCACATTACCACTCATGTTTCTGTGGCTGCTGCCAGACCAGAGTGGAAGAAAGAGTGAGCGCACGTCCCCTCCCCCTCTTTATTGCTTCTTAATCACCTGAGCAGCCACACCTGGAGAGAAAACCACAGAACAGGAACGAGGCATCAGGATCAGCATGATCAGAGGGGGAGGAGCATGGAACAGCGACATGCTACATACTTCAGTTACTTTGCTTGTCTATGCATTTTACTTAGTTTACATAATTATTTTATTATAAACCCAATCATGATGTTTCCTAAACCTAACTAAGTGCTTTTGTTGCCTAATCATAAGTGAGGGGTTAAACCTAACTGCAGCCATTACTGTAGTTTTGCTGTGTGGCAGGACATTGACATGCAAAAGAGGAGTACAACACATGGAAAGGCTAAAATGTGTTCTCCTGACACAAATAATGTCCTTGTAATATTGTGCTATTTATACACCTTCCCATGAGATTGGTTTGGATATTGTTTTTGAATGGAAAGAATATTGACGTAGCATCAGCCCCTGCAGTACATGTTGGGTTGTCAAAAGTTGTAACCTACAGGCATTTCTGTGTTCTGGAGGAAATAAATTCCTGACAAGTGAAATTAGTCAAACTCCTCTTTGGACTGCAGAAATAGACAATGGGGCTGAATCGTCTATTTATTGGCCAAGAACTATCAGTGTCACATGATGTCATGGTGAGAAGTGCAAAAACACAATAATACAGTTTGAAAAACACTGTCAGATAACTTTCAAGACTCTGACATGCTTCACAAATGGTACACAGAACTGTACATTGTGTTTTAAGTTGGCCTATTTCTTGTTTCACTTGTATGAGGGTTTTCAGGGATGAGGACTATCTGTACTTTGGACTAATAGGATTTTGAAAAGTATTCCGGGAGTTTAAACTATTGTTGGAAAGGGGTGGCTTGTCTTATTGTCTGGAAGACCTCGTATTCAGGCTAACGTGCTGCATACTGCTGCAATTCTCTGTTTCAAAGTATATCTCAGTATTCCAAAGTCACTACTGAACTTCACCCAAATCCCACAAGCATGAATAAATAGCCATAAAGTTGCCTTAATCAATGTCTAAAAAATATATGGTGAAATCCATTGTTGTTAAGAACACTGTTATTGGCTTAATTGGCAAAACAGCAGAGCCTGAGCGGAACAAATCCAGTGAAGTAATGAACCAAACTAATGGAGTGAACCAATTTTTAAATCAATTTTGAGCCTGACTTCACTGTGTTCAGGACAAGGATTTTAAGCTTTGAGACAAATACTGTGATTTGTGCAAAGGGGTAACAAACAAACTGGCAGGGAGCAACGGAGAAGATGAAATATATACTGTATAAAGCTGAGCTTTAACTATACAGGGAATCTGAACGGGAATCATTATGGGCTGGAAGAGAATGAAGGAACTGCAAAACATCTGTCATTTCCATCAATGATCAACTATTCATCTTGTTTAACAACTCACGTCACCTTGCGATGCAGCTTATATATATTATTAATGAGACTCTTCATGTGGGAACTTCACCTGTTTATGGAATATATATATATATATATATATAATAAATAAAACTAAATTGGATGAAACTGTCAAACAAAATCATCTAGGTCTTCAGTTCAAAGCCATTAATGCTGAATTTGCAGCTGAAATGACTTGTCGTCACCATGACAATTGACAATGTGTATGCTCTCCCTAAATACCACTGCACTTCAAACTGTGGCGCTCTAGGTACCCCTCTAGCATCAGATTTGGATGTGTCAGTGGTGGGATTTTTTCAAAATAAACTTCCGCGTTCACAGGAAACTCACAATTTAAAATGAACTTTCAACGCAGGTATTGTTAGTTTTTAGGTTTACTTATGCATTAAAACTACTTGATTAGCTTTAGGAAAATACTGGTTTGGGTTAACATAAGCATGTTAATTTTGTAAAATTTAGGACTGTTAATCATGCAATTAATCACATGATAATCCATAATTAATTGCAATTAATCACAAATTGATCACACAGTTTTTATCTGTTTGTGAGATTTTTCAAGTATTTAATGCTTTTATTGACATGGGAGTGGGCAAATATGCTGCTTTATGCAAATGTATGTATGTATTTATAATTGGAAATCAATTAGAAACATAAAGCAATGTCAAATCTTGTCCAGAAACCGTCACAGGTATGGCATTTAGTATAAGAAATATGCTCAAATCATAAGATAGCAAACTGCAGCCCTTGAGGCAACAACAGCTGTCAGTGTGTCAGAGCGCTGACTTGACTAGGACTTGATCCAGACTGACTGGGACTATCATAAAGTGGGCATGTCTGTAAAGGGGAGACTCGTGGGTACCCATTTTCTGGTCAAAGGATCCCTTTGAAAAGGGCAATAATATTTTTTTTCTTTTTTTTCTCACCAAAATTAGCTTTAGTATGAAGCGTTATTTAACCTCCTTCACCACAAGCTCATATGACATGGCTTTAAAACTGAAGCCCCAATTTCAACCTGCCAAGCAATTAAGTATTTCTGATTCTGATTCTACAACGTAAAATTTGCAAGTGGCGTTGATGCGTTACATAAATTAGTTTTGTTATTATTGCCTTAACTACAATCTTAGTAAAATTGTTTGTTACATAAGTGGTGATAGTAAAGTACGTAAGATAGACAACAAAACGAGAGTGAGAACGGGTTGTAACTGAAAACCACCAACATTCAAGTTGCGAAATTGATCTAAATGTTCTGTTACCTTTACTTGGGTTGGGAATATGCACAACTATGTACTCTTATCAGTACTGTCAGTATCCATCATTTTCTGCTCATGGCAAGGAGACAGATTGATAGTCTGATGTTTATTCAAAGGTGTCTTGGCTTACTCACACTGCTAGACGCTAGGATGCAGGATATCTTAACTCAAGAACTTACTTTTGTGTGAATTCTACTAACATCTAAGCAAACGTTGAGATATCTGAATATACTAATGAAAAATATGTCCTTTCTTTTCCTGATATTGTGTTTTTGGTGCCAGCATTCTGCTCACACTGTGACAGGATCACTTGAAAACACAGTGTGTGTTTACATAATAGTTTACTGAATGTGTTAAATGTGATCTGATTGGACAGATAAGACTTGTGAACATCACTCAGATCTCATCTAAATGTAGTGTTAAAAACTCTCCATTGAGTTTTGGCAACTGTTTCTTTTTATTTTGTAAAGCAACACCGCACTGATGCTGATAAGTTCATATTATTACTGTTCTTCAGTGGTGTCCATTTAAATGTGAGGCACTGATGATAATGATGATCCAGAATAAGTGCACAAAACACTGTGAAAGAGGAGGACTTATATTTCATTGTAAATGTTAAATAAACCTGCTTCATGTCAGCATTCGCCCATTCACACACACATTCATACACTGATGGCAGAGGCTGCCATGCAAGACGCCACCTTTCAGAAGCCAAACAGCATCTTATCTATCTAATACTCATTCACAGATCAATGGCTAAGCCTTCGGGAGCAATTTGACTTACGTCATTCTCCAGTTTTTTGGGTTTATTGTGTTACCAACACGCTTGGTAGCAAGGACATGCACTGTGGATGAAATACGAACACGTCTCAAGTCATTCAAACTCCTTCCCACTGTGTTCAGAATATCATCATTACACAATGTCTACCATTTTATATTTGGATGTGTTCAAGTCTTTGACATTATCTTAAATGAAAACTGTGTCTTACAAGTGTGATGAGGTAGACACCTCATCCCCTCCCCACTGCAGGTAGAGACCTCATTATCGCCTGAAAACCTCCCCACTGCTTCAGGTATAAAGCTCATTACCACCAGTTCAAATGCGACAGAAATCTCATCAAGTAGGAAGAAAACTCATCATCACAAACAGAAACACTGATCACTGTGGGTAGAAATCTCATAGTCGCATACAGCCTCATCACCCCTGAATGGCAACTCTATCTCAGGAAGTAGACGGGCATGTTTGGCAATCACAGGGTTGGAGGTCCCATTTTTATAACACATCTCTCCAGCACTGAAGTGAATTTTCACTGTTCTCAGGATGCAGGTGCTATATACAATAAATGACTGCATCTCAAGATGTAGACAGTAGATCTACATAGTAAATTTAAAAGAGAGGTATACAGTGATGAAACTGAGTTACCGCCTCACAATTGTATTCCTCTGCCAACCAGTCACGTTGCAGTTTACATCCATGTCTGTCCAAAGTGTCGTCATAATTCTTTCCTGATGATATTGACGTAAAATTGTGATATTAAGCATATATTTGATTCTGATCAGTTCATCCTTGAGTCCAAATGGACTTTTGTGCCAAATGTAATACAGTTTCCTGCAGGTGTTCATGATATAGCAGCTTTACGAGAATGGAAAGGATGTGAGGTCACCGTGGCTTTTGACCTCCAAATTTTAATCACTTTATCCTTGAGTCTATGCAGACATTTGTCCCAAATTCGAAGAAATTCCCTCCAGGTGTTCCTAAGATACAGCATTCACAAGAATGGTACAGATGGACGGACATATTTACATATGTATGGACTGGCAACCCAAAAACAAAATGCCAGCCACAGCTGTGGACAGGCCAAAAACCACTGAGAAACAAGAAATCCCCTCTACTGTAAGAGAAACACCACAATAACTACTGACTAACGCCTGCTTTACATACAGTGTAGACGACAAACAAGACTCAGTCGCTATGTAGACTATGCTAACAAGAGCACTATAATACCAGAATGTGTAAGGACATGATGTGACTGTTCATTACTGTACATGTGCAGCATATGCAGATATCCACCAATCTAATCTAATAGCTGTTGCTTGTGCACCAGGTTCATTCACACACACGTAAGCAGTCATTGCTTTTTCAAGTGCTGTTTAAATTTGGGCTTCGGGGAACTCAACCACAAAACTCAACATATATCTCTCAATCTATAGCATGGGGCTCACACATACAGACACACATACACTTTAAGCAACAATCCATCAACATGATCAAGCAGGGAGTGAATGGGAGCTGGCCGGTCGTACATCAACCTATCTGAGCTTGTTAAAGACAAAGAGAAACACACACTGCTGTGGACACAATGCAACACCACATCTTCCCTTTGAGATGACAAGCAGGGGCAGCAAAGACATGGGTTTACATGGCCAGGCAGATTAGATCAGTCAGATATATGGATAGCTGGTCCATTGTTGACATCTGGACATCTAAGTGAACAGGAAGGTGTGTGATGTTACTGTGGCACATAAGCTCAGTCTAGAAGGCAACATCCAAAACCTGGTTCTCTGGTTTACTGTCTAAGGCCTCGTTCTGACAGACAAACACAGAGAGACACAAAGAAAAAGCTAAAAGATTGGCAACAGGGAGAGAGAGGAGTTGTGGCAAACCACAGTGACGAAGTGTAGAAATGTTGACCTTTTTCTGTCACTCATTGGCTGCCTGTTGGAGGTAAATTACTTTTACTTGTGCTGAGCATTTTTTTTCTGAATCAAATAGCAAGTCCACTAAAAGTGTGGTAATATGAGCACTTTTCCAATCTTAGTCTTGACTTAGAGCCTGTACATGCGAGTCCATATGATGAGGTTATGCAAGGCCAGATTGTGTCAAGCTGTGGTACACAGAGGCATTAAGGGTGTTTTGGTGCTCCAGGCTAACTCTTGGAAGGAAAATAGTGTGCTATATTGTGATTAAATCATTAGCGGGATATCATTAAAGAAAACAGGAGAGGTAAAAAGCTTCACTGCGAGCGGAGAATAATATTCAAGTCAAAGTTAAAGGTCGTGTGTAGTGGGTGTGTGTGTGGGGAGGTGACGGGAGAAGCAAGACAGACTCACGGCGAAGGGACCGAGTAAGGTTATCGGGTCCGGCCCAAGCAGGAAAAGTTAACAGAGTTTGGTTTGTCCGTTCTGGGCTACTGTAGAAACATGGTGATGCAACATGGTGGACCCGGTAGAGAGGACCTGCTCCCTATGTAGATATGAAGGGCTCATATGAAGGACTCATTCTAAGGTAGCAAAGACACAATAATTCTCCAGGTTCTTTAAGGTGATCATACATTATTAGAAAACGTACTGGCTAATATTAGATTGTATTTCTGCCAATAGATCTACTAGTTGTTACACACTGGTCCTCTAAAGCTTGATAAATCGAGACCTCTTGGTTTACAACCGATGCCAACAGTCAGTGCCACAGCCTGAAATAAAGTGCCCTTTATGTAGTCTACAGATTGAATGTTGAAATCGTGAATAAATAAATAAAAAAAAAGCTCTGTGACTAGACAGGAAATAACATTGACATTGATTGTTGTCTACCGATATTGTACTGTTGCATGCAATTTTGTTTTCCTTAGAAGGGTAGTAATCAAAGGGAAATCCCTTGTCGTGGTTTGTACTGATGGTCATACTCTTTCAGTTGTTACCACAAGGCTTTGCCCACCTCTCTATTTTTTCTCTGTATACATTAGAATGGGTAGAAATGCAACATGTACTGGCACTACGATGAGTAATACATTACTAGTAGTAATAGTGAGTAATAGTAATAGTAATGCATTGGAAAAAGCAAACAGTTCATTTGTTAGAGTCTATACACATGCCTTACACACCTGACAAATAAATGACACGTGAAATGAAATGTGAAATACTTGCCTGCGAATATTATATGTCTATGGCTTTTATTGTGAAAAGTAAGAAAGGAATGAGTGGATCTGATCTGCGCTGCATCTGTCGAGGCTGAAAGGAGTAATAAAGTTTGCCATCCTGGTTCAGACTATGAAGCCTCCGAGTTGTTTCATAAATACAGGTCCAACTCAACCCATTCTGCACAATGTGATTGGTTGATACCTTTATTTATAACGCAAAGGCTAAGAAAAATCCACCTTGTTCTGGAAAAAAAGTATGTATTTACGTGCAAATTAAGCCCACAAAAATAAATAAATAAATAAAATGCTGCTGATGTGAATGCCCCTTTGTCCTTTGACCCCCTCAGAATGAAATCAGTCTAAATTTCCTCTAGTTTAGCTGCCATCATGTCTAAACATGTGGAGTGTAAACCTGTCCTCTCGTTCCTTTTGAGAACGAGTTTCTACAGCAGGCTGAAATGGTGTGGATACTAGTGTGTGTTCAAATGCAGGAACATTTAATCATTTATCACATCCTTAATAAGAACTCATCCATGCAGTAAAGTGTAAAACACCATTCTCAAGTCCTGTTTAGTGCCGTTTCATAATTTGGCCTAAACAAGTTATCGATTCATATTTGGATTGAATGCTACGGAGCAGGCTGTGAAGCAACGTGTTGTATTCCAGATAATTCCCTCAGATCTGACGAAAAAACAAGAGCAGCAACAAGCCCATCAATGGCACTACAAGCCAAATCATTCAGCTCCGTAATTACAAGTGAGCCACAACCAGTCCGCTGTGGCCTCGCAGAGGAGGGGAGAGAGAGATGAGAAGTGAAGGAGGGACAGAGGGGGAGAAAAAGATAGATTTCATGAGTGAGAGGCAAAGGGCCCAGGGGGATTGTGGTTACAGTGTTGTACTCTACATCTGTTTACAGCAGAGAGGAAGACAGACGGATGAGGCGGGAGAGGCAGCGGGAGAGATGTTGCCTGCCGCATACTGTCATCTCAGCAATGTCGTAACTGTACCTTATTATGTTCTATTCTAGTCATCAGCAGCCAGACGCACACACACACACACTAACTGCGCTCTCATCCTATTGTCTCTCTCATGTGCTGTGAAAGCATCACATCAACAGAAGGAAGAGAAAGACGGGGGGAGGGGTGAACAACAAATAATAGAGGCAAGAGAGAGACTCAAAGAAAAAAGTGAGTGAAGCAGAGGCAGCGCGAAAGCCGGATGTGTTCAGGGCGCTGAATGTTAACCAGTTTCTTATTGTTTGTAGCCGATGGCAAAGATTTCCACTTGACTCCTCTCTGTTGCTAGTGTGTGTGTGTGTGTGTGTGTGTGTCTGTCTGTGTGCGCGCAGATAGCTTTCAAATTTAGTGTGTGCGAGAGTGAGTCGTGTCATCAGAGAAAGTTGTCTCTGCCGGTGTATATGTTGAATGTCAAATATGCCGGTAAAATGTGTATATGCACACAGTGTGTGTGTGTGTGTGTGTGTGTGTGTGTGTGTGTGTGTGTGTGGGGCAGTACTGAATACTTTTAAGCTAATTCCACAAGGGCTTTTTTTTAACTCACAATTCGGGATGCAAACAAGAGTCACTGAAAGACAAAAACAAGCCCTTAAAATGTAAAACTAACAATAAGTATTTTCCATGGCAGTCCTTTCTCATGAAAATTATTTTCCCATACTACTAAATTGCATTCGCAATTACATTTGGAAGGAAACATATTTTTTTTAGCAAATCACGTTTGTCTTTTGCATATCACACAGTGTGCGTCTGTGTGCAGAGCAGTTGATGTCATATATCAAGCAACCGTTACTGAAAGTTACGTTGAATAGTTACATATGATATCAGGTATAACGAGCTCGGGCAGGCGAGTGGGATGGTAGATAGATCCAACAAACACAAGCTTTCTCCCAATAAACCACTGTTGGTGTCCCTTGTGAATTATAATACTTTGTGATGTTTTCATTTTGTTTTATTTCAGTGTTGCAGTCATTTTAAGCCAAACCAGGATGTTCTTTTTTTTTAACTAAACCTAACCCAGTAGTTTAGTTACATATTCATTTTGTTTCATTTCACAATGTTAATTATGTGTTTAAAACTGCAACTGTAATCCAGGAAAAAAATATATTTTTGTTTTCCCCTCAAAATATATGTTGGTTAAAAGAAGAAGAAGGCACATTTTATTGATACCCTGAGGGGAAATTCATTTTTTTCACTCTGTTATTTTTTTACACAGTAATATATAGTAGGGGGATGTAATTTTGTAGTAGACAGGGTTGTCCATGAAGAAGATGCTTTTCTTTTTCCAATTTCTTATCAAGATTCTTGATTGACCTATTGTATTGTATTTAAATAAACATGGTTTTAGCTTCTAGCGTTAAAGCAATTGCTTTTGCTCGCATCAGTATGTACAGCATGTACTCCACAAAATCATGAATGGGCTGTAGGAAGGAGGTCAGGATGGATGGGTGGGTCCAAAAACACCAGACTTTCCCCTTTTTTAAATTGCTTTGACTTTTTCAAGACCGCTGTTTGTTGTACATATACTTATGTACTGAAATATGCATGAAACAAAAACAGAAATCTACACATGTTGCTGGACTTTAACAGAAGAAAGTATTTCAGATGAGGAAGCCACAGGAAGCATCGTGTGAGGATTCACTGAACATCTAAAAACATGTTGTATGTAAAACCATTAGGTGCTGCACCATATTAAAGCTCTTTCTATAAATGTGTGATCCAGATCTCAACAGAATTGTTATGAAATGATTTAAGTTTACTGATCATGTATTACACATGGATAATTGGCCTCGAAAGCAGTTGTTCTGAGTAGTTCAGCTGAGCTTTATTCTTCTTTCATTTTGTGCAGGAAACCTGACAAACCTTGAGGCAAACATCTGTGGAGATTGTAACTGTAACTACAAGAAACCAAGGTTGCAAGGTATTATGGGTACTGTATAAGAAGACAGATGTTTGCGACAGCAGTTTCTTATTCTCTGAAACGGGCACAAATGGAAACTTAAAATTTGCTGCATTATGTTTAGTGACGAAATGAAGCGGTGAAAGCATGTTAGTTTCAGTATATTTGCTTTTAAAGACTAAATATGTGCTGAGAAAGTTTGGACATTGCATATTAGTCACCAACAGTAAGGAGTACTTAAGGAAGTTCATCATAATAACCTCCATGAGCACTCAGTTTACCTACTGAGAAAAGTAACTTGATGGAGTACTTTTGCGTTAACAAAAATGAAAACCCCTTTGTGAGTCCTTGCACATGTTGGTGACATTGTCCAGAGTGCACTTAGCCGAGTATACGCCTACCTTTTTCAATGCATTGACTCGACTGTCATTGCATAGCCTTGTCTACAGCATGTTTTTTTTTTTTTTTTTTTATTTCTGTCAGGCACTGTCCCCTCCATGTTATGTTTCATAGGGATTTTATTAATGATCTTATGGAAAGATGGAGACCCTACAGTTGACGTTGGTAGCATCTCCCCACGTAACCAGCTCCAAACTTGTTAGTTTCCTTTGGACTGACGTGGAGGAAGTCGTTGCTGTTTCAGACCTGTAGCACAAGTGTTGTGTTGAGGTCTGTTCCTCCGCTGAATAGTGTTCAGTATTAGCGATAAGGGTTGTTCAGGTTTAAGTAGACACGCATTTCGGCGGGAAACGGTACTCGACGTTCTCTTCCTTTGTGCTCCTCGCCACCCACCAGTGTTGTGGAGCTGCAGGCACATCTTCAAATCTAAAGTACACAGCAGCTTATCCCCCAGGCACAATGTGCACTTCACTGTGATTTCTTCTATTGCTTATTTGAAAAAGTCCCTAAATAACTGATTACCTGAATTGCAAACTAACACGTTACATTACCCGTTACAACAAAAAAAGTAATCTGAGAATCACTTACAATACAACTGTCACTAACTCCTCCAGCGTTGAGGTTGTCCTTCATACTCTGTCACCATTCCCCAAATGATTTTTTGGATTTTCCTTTCCTTCCCTTGGGATCCCCAGAGAAACTACACTCCCATGTTGTAAAAGCTTCAAATAAAATTGGTGTAGCAGTTGTCTGACAATGACTGTCCATGCCTCATTGCCATTCACATCATGACACCAACAACTGTAACTACCTCCTCACTCCTCTCTCTCATGTTACTCTCTCAGATTCGCTCTCTGCTTTTCACCTGGATTTCCATTTGTCTCTCTTCTTCACTCTCGTCTCCTCGCTCTTCTCTCGCCTGTTGCTGCAATCAATCTGGAAATGCAAATCTGCAATTAGCTGGTGTATGTTAAGTGCAGATGCAATGGCTGACATTGCCAAAATTGGTTTCAGTCCTATTTATCTTTGGCGTTTCCTCTCTCACCAGAAATGAATCTTGTTACATTGCTAAGCCGAGGATGACTCATCAAACAACAGCCCTGTTTGTAGCTGTTTGTGTGCCACTGTGTGTTTACCTGAGCTACAGTATTGTGAGAGATAACATGGCGGGAGTAAACATGCCATCTCCCGTGGGCAGTTGCTTTCTGGGCTGACGAGAAGCAAACACGGGGGTGGGGGTGGGCAAAGTAAATGCAACACCTGACGGTAGAACGTGAATCACACTCCAGCCCTGCAATAAAGGTGCCCTCTGTGAAGCTTTTCATGCTCAATTTCTGTGAAAGTAGGTCAGCAGTTACTTTGATCATCATCCACATGTGCAAACATGCATCCAGATGGGCAAACATACATGTCAGTGTATCAATCCAGTCCAACAACAACACACACGATGGCTAGAAAATTTCTGACAGTCTTAACTAGCTTTGGGCGATATTACAATATATACAACTACACTGATGAGGACAGCTTTATTTAAGTATTATTATTATTATTATGATTATTATGATGATTATTTTTAAGATTCATGCGAGATTGTGATTAAATGCTTTGCAACGTGATCACATCCCTACTCATTATATTTTGACGCAAACATGTATTTGTTGACTATGGTTTTGAAGCCTTAAATTCGTCATTTTGGCCTTCACCATCGTGTTTTTTGGCAACCAGAACTGACATGAGAGGGTAGCAACCTGTCAATCACAAGGTAGCCCCGTCCTAAAGCATCTCCTGCTTTACGGTCTATTTGACTCTAAATGGGACCATAATTTACTAAATGAACGCCATGCTGTGTTGAAGAAGACTGGAAACTAGCGGTTGAGATCATAAACTCATATTTACAATGTTTACTGAGGTAATAAATCAAGTGAGAAGTAGGATTATTTTCTCATAGACTTCTATGCAATCAGACTTCTTTTAGAAACCAGAGGAGTCGCCCCCTGCTGGCTGTTAGAAAGGAAACAAGTTCAAGACACTTAAACAAATTGGCGTTACCTCTCAGAACCAGAGGTTGCCTACTGGCAGAAAGCTTTGTGTAGTTTTGATGCAGAGGGTTTGTGCGTGGTTAATGTGAAACAGTGGTGGTTAGGTTTAGGTAACAAAACTACTCAAGTAGGGTTAGAAGAAAAGAAGGAAAAAACAAAACAACGTTATAGTTTGGCTTAAAAAAAGGTACGAATGAAAGGTAACATGAGCTGCGGACATATCATGTGACTCAATGACCTGACATGACATTGTCAGTAAAAATCATCCAATATTTGGTTTGACATGGGACACAGACGTCGGTCCCCTGAGTAAAAGTTCTGTGTTTGACCCACCCATCACTACTCCTTCCCTCAGTGGTCTTCTCACTCTTAATACTACAGTATGTCCATCGCTCTGAGCATCTAATAATGTGCGTCAGTATCACGATGCCCTGTGTTGCTACCAAAGCGTTGATATTTGATGCCCTGGGAATGACACCAGACTGTTTACTAAAAATGTTTACTTTTTTTCCTAGTTTATATCTACTTTAATGATTCCTCTATCAATATTGTGATATCAAATTGCATATACCATCATTTTATCAATATGCACCAAAGAAACTAAAAATAAAGACACAATTTATTGAAGAGCCACTGTTGAAGTTTGTATTGGTTATCAGGTTATTTTACCCACCTTTTGTATGTCATCCTGGTTTGACCTATAGCTGTGAAGCCATGCAGCAGTGAGATGAACACTGCCCAATCATATTGGATGAAATGAAAAAAAAGAGAAAGAAACAACAATAGATAAATGATGTTGAATGAAAGGAGGAGGACAATGGACCAAAGGAAAGACTGTTCTTTTGTAATGCTTCAATCCACTGATACATGTATAGTTCCTGGTGTTTGTACAGTTTAGATGATTTTGATTGGTGCCCATACAGCAGCTGTCACTGCTGGTGAGGGAGTGTCAGGACTTAGCATTTAAACCAGCTCTTTAAATCAACCTGTGCTACACATACACTGACTTATAGTACTATAGGTGACATACTGTCACAACAAATACCTATCATAGTATCACTATGATAGGTATGTGTGTCGCTCAGTGTGCATTTGAGGCTTAAAGTGTCTGACCTGGTGAATAATGGTGATTTATGTTGTGAGTGTCCCATCCACACACACATAAGAGACAAGGTCAACCATGCAGTGTACACATGCATTTACAGGTGGACGCATATAGAGGATATATTTGATCATAGAGTTGGAAGATATGAAGAAAGGAAAAGAAAGAAAGGAAGGGAGAAAGGAAAAAGCAACTTCAGAAACACATTCTTCCTCCCAACTCATCAAATACCACCACTTGGTCAGCACCCCGTGGCATTGGAGGCCAACATACAGGATTCCCCTCTATTACTTTACAGCGTGTCAGTACACGCTCCTTATCTGCATAGTGTCTTTTCAAGGTTAGGAAACGGTCCTGGTTGACGTTAACTTCACTGACTACTGACTGACATGACAAAATAAATCAACATTACTTTATGTTTTACACGGGACACAAACAGTTGTCTCCTGGTTAAGAATGTTGTGTTTGTCTGATTCATCCACCACCCTGAACGACTCTCACACTAAAACCACAACACTTGTTCCAGTTGTCAAATAACGCCATGGGTGGGATTGTATTGCAGTCAGCTGAAAGCCCGGTTTGTCACATACTGTTGGGGTGCCTCTGTGCACTGGTTTTAAGTGTCGATGGGCGCTGACCATATGGATGTGTTGGACAAGTTGGGAGTGAGAGCGGGTTTGAAAAGAATAACAAGAGAAAGGAAGTAAGGACAAAGAAAGTAAAAAAAGAAATTGATTAAAGGCCAGAAAGGAAGGATGGAAACACATCATAATAGCAGCTTGGATGGTTGTTTGTCATATAGTGTCATAAACAGTATATATCTAGTGAATGGAGCAATGAGGAAAAAAGAGCACAACCAAAAAACGTATTTCACTACTATAAAATATGAAATATTGGTTGAATGAACTATGAGAATAAACTATGAGCAACAATATGTCTAAATAAAAGAGTCTCATTGTCCTAAACAGACTTGTTGAGGAAAAATAGTGAAAGACAGCAGACACAAATGGTTTGGACTTGTGCGATGCGGATCAGTGATACTTGATAATTAGATGGCATCACCATGGTAAGATGACTAATTGTTCTCATCAGATTAAGGGAATAATTGTGTGTGGATACATCATCAAAACATGGAAGAGGCAAATTTGATCAGAGCAGATGTTGAATTAATTGGTTTTGAGGCTGATTGCATTAATGCTCCAAGTCTATTAGTGAGACGGACTAGTAATTAACACCCTGCCTCTAACTCACAGGTCAGTGATGATCATCACACACAAACAAACAGCTGATGCTGATGAGCAACTCAAAATGCAGGAACACAAAGTGGCTAAACCTTTTATCAAACAAGTGATTTGCTGTTGTTTCATGGCTAGGTTAGTCTGTTTTTCAAAGTGTTATCAGTATGTTGTCAGTCTGCTGGCAGCTTGTTAAAAACCCCTCAGATACACAGAGGAGGTAAGTTGTTGGTTCCACATGTACCCATAGGCCACACTCAGACTAAATTAACAACATTTTCATTGTTTATCATGGATTTACTTTACGGCATGTTTGCCTTCTTTGTTGTGTAAGAATACAGTATTGCTTCATATTTTATTTTTTTTTCCTCTAACCTGCAACAATCCAACACAGTCTCACGACTTTCAACAACATGTGACACACATGTCAATTCTGCCCCAGTCTTTTCAAAATAAAACAGATTAGGAAAGGGTCGACTTGGTTAGGCTTAGGCAACAAAACTAATTAGTCTACTTGCAGTTTGGCTTAAAATAAAATTGGAAGTGATGTCACTTAAGTACATTAGTTCCATGACAAAAATTACTTACTTAGCTTTATAAAATAGTTGTGGTTTGGGTTAAAATAGCACAAAGTACAGAGGTTACGAGGCAAATAAATAAACTTTGACTTTTGGTTTCACGTGGGTCACAAATGCCAGTCATCCTGGTTAAATCCCTTTGTTTTTTGACCCACCCATCCATCTCAACCTCCTCCCTATGCAGCATCCATTGCTCTCTATACTGCCCAATTCACAATTGTGTTGATTACATACAATATATACATATACATACATATATTTTGTGCTGATAGTCACAAAAAACGTCATGTCTATGTATGCAATTTAATACATTCAATTTCGTGACTATTCCCCAACCAGCGGGTTGCAGACCACTTCTCACTTGCTGATGCTAGAAATTTAATATGGCATTGTACGGTCTGACAAAGAGACACTGTAAGCAGGTAAATATGAAAAGGTGAGATTGTTATGCGTCTGTGACAATGTTACAGGTTGTAATCAAATGAGAGACCAACTATAGAAAGGTTAATGTATTAAGAGGGTCAAAGAGAAGGTTGACCAACAATCAACTGAATGGGGGCAATATGAGTTAGACATCTAGTTTTTGTTTTTGTTGCATAAATCCAACAAAATGTGGGATCCCAGCCTCCAGTGTCAAAGTGTTGTGTTTTGTACACCCTCTATCTATTCCCGCCACCTCCCTATGAATGCATGCAGTGCACTAAAGGCTTCATTCACTGGAGAAGACGCTGCCAGGGAACATAATCCAGGCAGGAACTATGTTTCCCATCAAAGTGTAATTGGCAATGCAGATTAGTAGTATATACACTCATTTTCTAGGAGACCGCTTCACAGATTTACATTTTTAATGTGGTGCTATTTCAGGGTTAAATTTTCTGACAGCAGTTTATTTGATGGTGGTTTTGGCCTTTCTAACACTCCTCGACTGTCATCCATGAAACTTCATCTTTGGAGAAGTCAGTCATTGTTGTGAGTTTTTTTTGTGTGTTTTTAATGTAACAACTGGTGTGGCATTGGGTCATTACTTATTAGTATTTTTGTTTTGTTTTTGTGCATTTTCCTTCAAATATCCAGCAACACAAATGATCACAATTACTTAGACTGCATACAAATGGATTTTGTGGGATACACAAAATGACAATACTTGCAGATACTAACAGTGTATGAGAACAACCTGAGTTGTTATTGAACAACCACTGAGATATTTGTTATATAAGAAGTAGAACTGCCTTGAAATTTATGAAAAAAACATGGCCACAAGTAAAAAAAAAAAGATTAGAGAGATACCATGATATGTGTAAACTAGTTACCTCAACACAAAGTCTGCTGCCAACAATGATGATTGCTGTACATTATGATGTCTGCATGCTCCTGTACACCCTGCTGAAAACAGAAATAATCTATAGTGGATACCAGGATGATGTCCAACACATTATATGGCCTCCACAGCCAGCAGATACAATCACGATGTAACCTCTATTACAGACACACTGATATTGTTTCAGCCACTCACAGTTTGCATTGTCTGACATTATGTTGCATCATAAAAAAAGCATAATTATATTGATGATAGAAATAAATCTCTTGAAACATGAAAATAAGAGATGCAATCTACCACCACCTGCTAACAAGAGGAAGAAACATAACAACACTGTCATCAGGCACAAATGTCTTTTTTTTTCTTTATACAATACTATACAATTTTCAACTTTGATATCTTCATATGCTCATCCCCGATATGGAATCACAGCTGGATCTTGTTCTGCATTAATTTATTTACCTCAGAGAGAGAAAAAAGACAAATTCATTTTAATAACTTTCGCTATGGTACCTGAACTAATTCATTGTGTAATTTGATTAATAATTTCAAAACAAAGGCTGTTTCCCAGCTTCTGAATATTTAACTTTAGAGGATTTGTTATTGTGAGAAAGCTTCCTGTGTAACATCCTTTGATATACAGTATGTCTCACAGCCCATTCTCACGACAAAGAGCGGAGTAGATCGTTCACGATGTAAATATTACATGCCTGCATGAAGGTGCACGGTTTTGTAGTAACAGTTGTCACGTGTTTTCCGTACTGATGGAAGTCTATGTAGTATATAAAGTGAGAAAGATCACTTATGGTGGGTGGGTGAGGAGGTCCCAACAAACACTGGACTTTTGACTGGAAGACCCATGTTATGATTTGCAAGTGACATTAGTGACGTTTGTCATGTGTTTTTTCAGTGAGGGTTGTTACATGTTTTCTGTACTGACATTGCTTTGTTTCTGTACATGTTTGCTTAGTTTATGTTCCTCTTTTAAGCCTTTTAAACCATTAAGTTTTTCCTTACCTTTCCTAACTAAGTGTTTTTTTCTTGCTTGATCCTAAGTCAGTGACCATGATGTTTTTTTTTCTGATGGTTTCTTCGTTGCACCCTGCTGGTACGGAACGTTAATATATAGGTGTGTAATATTCACCTTTCTGCAAGGCAAAACATGACACTGACAGGCTATCCTCTGGTGGACAGGTGGGTTTATTTCAGGCTTTGGCGTGATAGCAGGTTGCATCTTGACATACAGATATATTATTTCCTAAGAGTCATTTTTGTTCCTCTAATTTCTTGCAAACAAACTGTAAATCATAGTAATAATTGCTATCATCCCTGCAGTATGTTTAAAATAAATTATTAATCATTTCTGTTTTTCTGTAATTAGTTTGCTGTGATTTATCTTTAGCCCTATTTGGATGGGATTCAATAGTAGGACATAACCATAACTTAAAATGTAAACATAAAATGGCTGATGTGGCAGATCTGGACAGAACTAGAAATAAATAGATGTTTGATAATGATTGTGTTACTCCAGCGAAAGCCTGTTAAACTGTCCCATCTGGCTTTAGTCCCAGACAAAAGAGAAAATGCCAGGTTTCTGTTCCAGTTATAAGAAACAGAAAGATGTTGTCTAAATGTCTGAGGAGAAATCGATAAAACACTGCATGTCAACATCAAAGATATATTTCACCTTCAACATCTCTGCATGACAATGACCAAAGTCTGCTTCCCAAAATATCAACTTTATAAGGACAAACTGTAGCACATTGTCAGAATAACTGTTTTATAAAGAAAATGATAAGGTCACTGTTGCTGTAGCTGCACTTTAAAAAGACCAACTTAAGCTCAGTGTCATAATACTTAGCCTTCTACATGGCCACAATTTGTTCACTGTCACATTCATTAAGCTTTAACAGACATGTTCAGCTCAGTGTCACAACACTTTCACTTTAACATGGAGGCTCTTTGTATATAACAGTAGTACTTTAGAAAGACAAACAGAAGCTCTCTGCTGCAGTCATTGGTCTTACTTCAGCTTAAATAAGACAGTAAAACATCATTTTTGTATCAGACCAACCATGACAAAACTACACAATAAAAGCATTGTTATTGAAAGCTTTTTTGGATGTTGAATTGATCATCGATCATAGTCAGGTCAGGACTCCATTGACAGTTTCAATCCTTAATGAGGCCATTTTGAACTCTAACTGTACAGCAAAATTATTTAGTATTTTATATTATCATAGACGGAGTCATTTATGCTGCTCTGACGTGCGCTGTCAGAGGTTTCTTTTCAGACACATAGATCAGAATTTATTGGCACTATTGTGTATATACATGTCGTATTTTGAGCGCTGATATATATGTAGTAATTCATCATTGTGTCATTTTTATTGTAGTATTTGTCTATATTCAGTGGGCTACACAGATCGGTGTAATTATACCTGTGTCTGTAAAGTGTCTGCAGCCAAATTTTGTCCTAATTACCCTAACCACCCCAGAGAGGCTCAGAGACACTGTTAATTTAATGTTGAGAGTCGCAGCACTGCTAAAAAATCCTGTAGCAACTATCAGTGTCTGAATCCACCTGATGTCCCACCACAGCACTGCATACAATATACAACACCTTCTTTGTGAAGAGTGAAGGTTTAAAGTCCCAGCCCAGCATGTAATTATTTCCTGGGTGTCTAAAAAACAAAGATGTTCCATTAATCAAGTGATTTCTTGTCATTTTTATTTTACGTGTTAACATTACATTAAACTGTCATATGTGGTTGGTTTTGACATTGGCTGTAATGAGACCATTATGATTGTGTCATGAATATTTTCCTTGACCTCAACTACAGTGGATCAATTTGGACTTATCATAAAGATGCCTTCAAGTTTTATTACACCGTAAAAATGATTTTATAACAGTGTCATGAATAATTCCATTGACTTAAACTACATTTTGAATTTTCATTAATATGTCATTAAATATTATAAGGCCACTCTGATGACAGGGATTACGGTACCAAGGTGATTTATGGACAGGTAACTTTATCTAATGTAGGGTCTAACTGTTGTGAACTGTAGCTATCGTTATCTAGTGAGCTCGGTTAGCAATGCAGCTGGCGGTCCTATTTGTGGACTCATCCCCAGGGTACCAGGAGCCAAACCTGGCAAGATGATCACCTCAGTACTGTATTCCCTGTGAGCACCCTGGCCTCCGGTGGTCTCAACGGCTGTGTTTAGTCCCGGTCTGGCTGTGTCTGCTGGGTACTCCAAACATGTTATACACGTAGTTCCTTAAGTTTGATAATTAGGACTTCACCATGTTACCAGAACTCAGCAGTAAAATAAGTAAGTAGAATAACGATCAAAACTACAAATATAGGATCCAGATTGTACTAGCTTGGGCTTAAGTGTAAAGCAAACCTATACAAAGGCCTAAAGTCTCGTTCACACTGTCATTATTTCTCACTGATGGCAATGAGACAGGTCCTCGGCAATACAAACTGCACGATCATCTGGTAAAACAGTTAAACCTGACTCAGTGTTTTGTCTAAGAACAATGGGACAACATCCGACAAGGCACTGCATTAGCCAGTCAAATACATGCAAGCATTCCAACTGGGATTATTATTGCGTTTACCTCAAGTTATTTAAGGCAACAGATGCAAAAATATCCCTTTGATAACTTTGCAGACTTGCAAAATCCTGTTTCAGGGTGCTGTGAACCACTGTGGAGTGTTTTGACATCTTAAACTTGGAGCACTAATAATATGGTTGTGAGTAAAAAGCAAAACAACCAAATTGCTTTCAGTACACATATACAGTGATAACATCACTGTATCGACGCTGGATCAGCACTGCACCTCGGCTCCTTCCCGACCGATCATGGATGTAATTTTCTTGTTTACATCAGAGACTGAAAACAGTTTAACCTTCAGAGATCTCATGTGTCGTTAAAGACACACATGCACACGCCTACAGGTACACGCCAACAAAAGGACACGGCGATGTACACATCAATCACACGTCAAACCAATCTGTCCACTACTGAACCCTGTAATAGCATGGCTATTACACACACACACACACACACACACACACATATAGACGTGAATAATGGATTCTTAAATTGACCTGTGTGTATGTGTGTGTGTGTGTGTGTGTGTGTGTGTGTGCCGATGTGATTGTGTAGAGGCCTATGTCCTTGTACATAAGACACTGCGTGAAAGAGAGAATCCTACTATGATCCTTCAGCATTCCCAACAACACGGATGATATCACCAATCAAGCCACACACACACACACACACACACACACACACACACACACACACACACACACACACACACACACACACACACACACACACACACACACACTACTGACAGTCTCATAGCTCAAGCTCTCAAGCAACCTTGACAAACACACACTACCACTAAATACACACCAGGAGAGGAGAAGGGGGGAGGTTGAGAGAGTGACATGAGTAGCTAAGCTTTCACACTAAACACACAAACTCCTCCTGTCCACATGTCCAAACGTTCTTGAGCAAGACACTGTGCCACAAATTGCTCTGATGCACCTCACATGAGGAAGGAAGGCCCAATCAGATTAAAAATGCTCCATGTAAACACGTCAGTCGGAAGATTCTGATCCGATACGGCCCAATCGGAAAGAAATTTTCGTGGTTTATGCCGATCTTTGCTCCGATCGGCGTCCACATACACACCCAATCGGATCATGTCTTCCTGGTTTGGGTAAAACTCAGCTCCGCATGCATGCTACCGCAGCGTGATGCGTTTCCGCCTTTGCGGCAGCGTGTCATTTTACAACACAGGCGGAAGTACAGCTTCTTCGTCTTCTACTATTTCTGGAAAATCTGACAATTCTGTGCATGCCCAAAGATTTATTTTGATTAAACCCTCGGTGCATGTATACGCACGTCATGATCGGATTGTTTTATTTAGTGTCCATGTAAGCGTGGCTATGGTAGCCTGCTGCCATCATTGCATGAATGTGTGAATGAAGTGATTGATGCCCACTACAGGAAGCTTCATTGGAAGATATTTCCTGTTTCCCAACAGTGATTGTCCTCTTAACATCGTGACAGGTAGCACACTGATTTAATGACATGGGGTGGCACATTACTAGATGGTGTAGGGTTCCTTTTCAGCTTTACAGGCTGTAAATATCCAGAGGAAACATGTTCAAATGTGTTCAGTCATCCTGTCACTGACAATTTACATCCAATGGCAACATTTAGTGCCAAGAGGAAGTGTGTCTTGTGTGCAGCAAGGCCAGGAGTAAGAATGTTTGAACGTCATGTTTTGGTTAAGGTGATATTACGACATACAAAAATGTTATTACTAATTTTCTGTTTGTTTTCCTATAAATGTCCCACAAAATGTGCCAATTCAAAAAAAATAAACTTCTGTCTTCACAAGAAAAAGGTTTTGGCAAAAAAGCTACTGAGGTTCAGGAAAATAATGTAGTTTGTCTTATAGTTAATCTGGAAGCTGCATTATGTAAGTACATGACAAATAAATCAAGGGTGACTTGGCTGTCTCCTGGGTGAAAATACAGTGATTTTAACCCATTCATCCATTCCAACCTCCTCTCTACACGGCGTCAGCCACTCTGTATATTACTTTAGTTACAAACCAAATGATTTCATGAACTACATCGCATTACTTTTCATAGGTATAGCTACAGACAGTGTATGAGATCTGACACCAGACACAAAGACATTAGCACATTGGGAAACTATACATGATTTTTTTTTTTTTATTATTTAAAAAAAAGGCAACTAAAGTGAGCAATAAAGACAATAAATATAAATAAAATAGAAAGTTAACTTGATGCTGTTGTGATATAATTTATACTATTGAAGCTGAACAAATTATGGAGGAAATAAAGAATACCTCAAAATGTAAAGATAGCGATTACAGACAAAATGTACAAACATTTTCAGTGACTTTTGTAAAAAAAAAAAAAAAAAAAAGAGAAAGAAATAATCAGAAAATGTTGTATTATTCTTCAAAGCTGTAATGGCTGCAAAAATGATACATATTTCATTTCCTATCTTGTTCATGAGCTGACAGGATTTGAGTGCCATACCAATCCACTGACCCTGTAAACCTTCTGAAAAGACTTTGAAAACCTTGTTAACATTAACCTCAAAGCACAGAGGCCTCCTGGGAAATAATGGAGCAACACTAACAGGATAATATGAGCAAAAAACGACCACTTTCACTCTACTGTGCCCACCCTTCTTCACTGACTGCATTATGGATTCAATTTGGAAATTTGAATACAATGCAAACCTATGGAAAGATGTTTTCCTCTGCAATCCATCAGATCAATATATTCCTCTGTTTCAAAGGTTACTGCTACCTTCAACATCCACGCTGGCCAATATATGAAGAAGTGAGGTGAGTGTAAAGATGCTGAAGCTTAATAATCTGTAAGGCTTATGAAGACTGTCCTTGCCAGAAAGAACATCGTCAGCGATTCAGGCCCATTTAAAATGGTTATATATTCCTGTAAAATGACTTCCTATGTTATGTTTTTGCAAATAATGTCTAGTGTCATGAAGCGAAGGCTGTGCAACCTGTTCTGTTCACCGAGGCACCCTATAGCATCTGTATGAGCCTCAACGGTCTCAACAAATGGTGTATGAATGACTTGACAAGTCATTTTGTGTGCAAAAAAAATCCCTTTGTTGCTTTTTGCGCGTCAGTTGTATTGAATGTAGTCTGTGCTGACTGCAGTTCAGATGCATCTGTGTAAAGAGATAAGATAAGATAAGATATTCCTTTATTAGTCCCACAGTGGAGAAATTCACAAATAAAATATGCTACAAAATAAATATGCTACACTAAGAGGTAGTGATGTAGTTAAAAAGTGAGAAAAAATGCTGATGGTGGGAGGGAGGGGATCCAACAAACACAGGACTTTCAACCAGAAGACTGGTGTTCATGTCTCAAACATCACTAATGTATGCATTAGTGATGTTTGAGATGGGTTTTCAATACCTATGTTACATTGTTTACGCACATATTTAACTTTTGCTAGTTTATGTAGTTCTTTTAAGCCCAACAATGATGTTTTGCCTAAACCTAACTAAGTGGTTTTGTTGTATAAGTAAACCTGAAAACTAAGTAAACCTACATTGAAAGTTTATTTTGAAAAGACTCTATGGATGTAGTGAGCTGAACCTAACACGCAGTCCCCGACACATGCAAAACTGACCAAGGAGGGATACCCATAACACTGGAGTTTGCAGTGTAGCGCCACTGACCAAGCGCTGGTATTTAACAAGTTTGGAGTGAGAATATTTTCTGTGGTTGCATGATGATGTTGTACTGCTGCAAAGCCTCTTAGAGCGGAGGCTGAGGTGCTTCCCATATTCCAAGGAATCACTTCTATAATAAGATAATTCTCCAGCATATGAGTAATCATCACCGGAGGCGTTCAGTGTCATGTGTCTTATACTGTATGTTACAAGGCCTAAACGTGGAGGAGGAAGGCGGTGTAGCATCCAGCATGCTGAAGACAGGAGTTTGTGTCACTTTCACTTAACCACAAATTCTTAACTGTAGAGGTGTAGGCGGAACAGCCAACTCTCAGGTATGTTTGTACAAGTATGACAGCTTGTTTTGTCTTTACATTTGAGGTATTACTATGTTGTACTGTGGCTTTTCTATTGTACTCTGTTCCACACACACCCACTCACCCACACACACACCCTTCCCTGTGGCCAGCTAATACAGTGTGACCCCTGTCTGTCTTTCAGCCTTATCTCTTCTGGAGAGTGTCTCTTAGGACTAACTGACTGAGTGTGTATTTGTGTGTGTGGGGGAGACCAAGAGAAGGAAAGAAGGAATAAAGGAAGGAAATATATTACTCCTTGTGTGTCCTCAGGCTTCTCCTCTCTCTTCCCTCCTGTTCTTTCCTCCTCATCTCACTAAGCTCCCAAACTGTCATCCCCACACAAAAGCCTGTGAATCATACCCTTATGTGCCCCCCCCCCCAAAAAAAATACACACACACACACACACACACACACACCTACACACACACACACACACACACACACACATACACACACACACGTACAGTGTCAGCTTCACACCAGCAGTGTAAGAAGACTCTACTTGTATTGGAGGGGCTGGCAGGGAAAGCTGGCAGCATGAGCAACATGAGTCATGTTCAGTCTCCTTTTTTCTCTGTTGTGAATACTTAAAGGATCACTATGTGGAATTTTAGCCAATTTTGAACCACATACAATAATCTCTCGTGAAATACACATTAAAATTATCCACCCTAATCCCTTTGATTAGTGACTAAATATTTCATTACTGCTTCAAAAGGAAGTAAGTGTGTTAAGATGTGTAAAACGAAGTAGCTGTTCTCATTTTTATATGAACGACAGTGAGACGGTACACCATTTCATCAAGGCTATGTTCATTATTAAATATTGCTGTAATTACTGTAAACAATAGAGACTTATTATCAGTTGGCAGCTACAACTTGTCTCTACAGTGTATTTTACTTTGTTTATCACCAGATTGAATTTGGCAGGAAATCTATACCCGACTGCTCCTAACACACAAAGTTTGTGAGAGTCTGGCAACAGCAGATGGTGAGAGGAGTCAAAGGCTAAATTGAATATGTACTTCTTTAAACTCTCAGTCATTGTCAGTGGAGCCACAGAGGAAACCATCGAATGTGGAGGGGTGCCAGAGAAAGGCGCAGCTCTCTCAATAAGGTGTCACTCTTCTGCAAAGACATTTTGATGCTTAAAACCACTTTCTCTGTGGCTTAAAGCTGCGTCCACTACTGTGTGTAATGCATGAGCAGCACTAATATCAATCCTTACATCTGTGTGACCTATTGGCCTGCAGATATGTCTGACACTGATTGCAACACTCATTGGAAATATGGTCAATACAATTCTATACTGTGACCGAGGCGAACTGCATCTGTCAGTTAGATCAAGAAAGGTTACTTGTTTCATTAGTGTGGTATGAAAACATGATTAATGTTTGTCAAAGTGACTGATAAGAGTAATTGATTTTTTTTTTTCTTCATTATTCCACCCTGAAAGAGTCCAATATTTAACTTTGTGCTACTGTCTTTAGATTAGGGGGAGACATTATCTGACTTTAAATGAGCTTTTTACCTATTTAACCTCGTTTTTGGAGTTTTCACTATCCTTTCCATAAGTGTTTATAACATTGTGCTCATCAAGTTAATTGGTGAGCTCTAGGAACATGGAGACATTGCGAAAAGAAGTTGATACTGTAGGGTAATGAACACAAGCATTCGGATGATCTTTCAGGTTTTACCAACCAAGTTAAATCCAGGGCTGGACTGGGACAAACAAATAGGCCCTGGCATTTTGGTCCAGACCGGCCCACAGACACCACCCATCTTCACATTCATGTATCACCGGTGCTGCTCCCTAGAAACACTGAAGCTGTGTAATGAGCGAGACGAAATCAAGGAAGGTTTAAGAGAGGAAACATGATAAATACCTTCAACAAATGGTATACACCACTGAGAAACAGTAGCCAGCTAAGGGAGTCCTAGCATGGCCAAAGTTAAATAATGCAAAATAATAGGAAAATTATATAGTAATAGTAATAACAATCACTTTTTTAAAAAATACATTTGGGCGTTCAATTAATTAATTGTACATGTGTATGTTGTTGGTAATTATTATTATAATTGGTCAATTAATAACACAAAACAATGACAGATTTGTCCAGAAACCCTCACAAGTTTTGTATTTAGCATAAAAAATAGGCTCAAATCATAACATGGCAAACTGCAGCTGTCAGAGTGCTGACTTGACTATGACTTGATCCAGACTGACTGGGATTATCATAAAGTGGGCATGTCTGTAAAAGGGAGACTGGTGGGGACCCAGAGAACCCATTTACATTCACACATCTGGAGGTCAGAGGTCAAGGGACCCCTCTGAAATGGTCATGCCAGTTGTTCCTTGCCAAAATTTAGCATAAGTTTGGAGCGTTATTTAACCTCCTTCATGATGACCGACATGTTGGTTGGTACTGATATGATATGAATCTATATCTCCACACTGGCCTGGGAATGCTCAGGATCCCCCAGTCAGAGCTCAGAGCTGGTTAATGTGGCCCGGGAAAGGGAAGTTTGGGGTCCCCTGCTGGAGCTGTTGCCCCCGCGACCCTACCCCGGATAAGCGGATGAAGATGATATGAATCTGTATCCTCACTCCAGCTTTAAAATATCGCAATGAAAAGAAGAACACAAAGAAATTGTTGGTGTTAAAACAAATTTGCGTTAATGCGTTGTTATAAGGTTTAACTTTGGCAGCCCTAATATTTCTGCTGTTTGAAGGTGAAGTGTACGTTTAATGGCGAAGAGCTCCTGCATGTGTTTGGGAACACATTGCTCTGTTCAAAAGTAGGAAACTATTCTCGCTCCCCCAGTGTCTCTCCCACAGTGCTTTTTTCTCCCTTGGGTTGCTTTGTCTTCAAGTCCAATATCTTGTGTCATTCTAATGTCAGGATATTGTAAAATTCCCCTCAACAATGAATCTGTGTGTGTATCTGTAGAGATTTCACTATTTGGTGTGCAGTACTAGATGCACTGAAGTCTCTCTAACACACACTCACACACACTAAACTCACTTGCAGCAATAAACTACGCTGTAATGCATCTCTAAAATCATGAGTCACTCTGGGCTCTCTGGACGATGTGATTATCATTAATATGGAACGGTGGCTCTGTTTTCCTCAGCCATTAGATTCCTAATATATTAGACTGGAAATAAAGTTTTAACATGTAGGGCCAGGGGTATTTCACCGCTCAGCATTGCAGATCAGTTTGCTGGCTGACAGAACGAGTCAGTGAAATTAAGAACGCATTAGTGTGGAAATGGTACTTTTAAGGAAGGAAGAAATGTATTTCATGATTTATGGCTGCTGACTTGTTTTTCTTATTGGCTAGCATATAAAAATGTGATATACAGTATACTGTACAGTATATTTGATTATGAATGAGGAAAGGACATGCAGTAGACTTGGACCCGTGTTTCCCGTGGCTAAAGCTGAATAGCTGTCTGGCTGTGTAGGAGACAAATGGACTTTCTGGCAGAAGTGAAGTCAAAATATATCAGCATGTAATTGATGACTTAAAGTCCACCATGAAATTGATAATTAAAGCACTGACTGGGCCAAATCTTTGTCTGGCTAGCTCATGGACTGTCTGGGTCAGAGGCTGACTGACTTTTTCCCCCAAAACTGAGCCAAAAATGTACACTTTTAGGAAGACAGCTTTGAAATCCTTTAAGCGTCAGCTATGTGGATAACTGTTCAAATTAAGGTGACGCACTCACTCCACAGGTGACTGTATAATTGGCTACCTGCTGGTTTCTTGGCGCTCTAACTGACTGGCTGAAATAAAGTCAATTATTCAGAATACTTTCAAAGATAGAAAGAAAGAAAAAAACCTTGCTTCCCGCTAGATTGAAGGAGGCACGTAACATTTTCTGCTGCCCTCTTGGCCAGGTCGCTCTTGGAAAAGAGATTTTAATCTCAATGAGTTTCTCACCTGGTTAAATAAAGGATATAAATAAATAAAAACGTCTTGCTCATTCTCAGGTTCACACTTATTTTTTGGCTTTCTACTAGAACATGTTTACATGCTTCAATGTTCAAACTACAATTATTGGCTTGTGGTTGTCTGCCTCCGCCAACAAGTCCAGTTGTCGTTTACAACCATGTTTGTCCACAATGTCATCATTTTATCCTGTTAAACATTTCTGTTAAATTTTCATAATTAGGTTATCAATTCTTGTTACGGCCAAAAAATGTGTTTTATGAGGTCACATTGACCTTTGACAACAAAAATCAAATCAGGTTATTCTTGAATGCAAGTGGAGGTCCTTCCTAGATATCATGAGAATGGGACAGACATGAGGTCATAGTGACCCTGACCTTTGACCACCAAAACCTAATCGGTTTATCCTTGAGTCTAAGTTGCCCAAGGCAGTCCCTCAAGGCGTTCCTGAGAAATTGTGTTCATGAGAATGGGATGGATTTGACGTCACAGTGACCTTTACCTCTGACTACCAAAATCTCATCAGTTCATCCTTAACCTCTTAGGACCTGGCGTACACATGCAATGACATCACATTTTGGGTCATATGAATACAGTACTTAATTTTATTTAACTGGGGTCTTGTGTACACGTACAAGGATACGTACACTGCCATCTAGTAGTCCTGCAAGTGTTTGCAGCACTTCAAATGAACCATACTGTTGCTATGACAGTCCAAAAGGGGAAAAAAATTTTCATTTTGTTAAATTGTACTGTGATGTTTCAAAATTAAAAAAAAAAAAAAAAACATGTTTGCAAGTGTTATTAATAAATGCAAAAGCAGTCAGGAAAAACACTGCTGTGTTCAGAGTGGACATATAGAGGTTTGCACTATTACACAATGGTGATTTTATTGTGTTTTATGGGAATTCAGAACGAGTGTCCGCATATGTGGACATAATTTTTCTTGAAAACTACATTATGTCAAAAGATGATGCTTAGTTTTTATACTTATCAGGTTCCAATAAGCCCAAATAGCAAAGAGACATCAAAAATGTATATCAAAAAAAGAGCTCAGGTCTTAAGAGGTTAATACAAATGAACATTTGTGTCAAATTTGAAGAAATTCCCTCCTGATCTTACTGAGGTACAATATTACGTTCACAAGAATTGACCAGGTGGATAGATGGACACCCTGAAGACATGATGCCTCCCAAAGAGGACTAAAACATTATTATTATTTTCTCCTCCTGTCTGAATATACCTGTATTCACCCTCTGAAACACTCTGTTTTAGCTCATCTCTCTGTAAGACCCCCTCCAGAAAAAGTGTTGCCTGCTCTGATTGGCTGAGAGAACAACATGATGCACCTTTGCGAAGGCAGCTCTCAAGCTGTGGGACGATATTTTCTAATGAGCCTGCAAATGGTGGTATTTAACGAGTTTGGAGTGAGAACGGGTTGAATGGATAGCATGCCGATAAATCAGAAAATGCGAATTATATTTCAGCAGCCATGAGTGGAAAAGTAAAATCAGTAATAGATAACAGAGGTATGCTGAACATGAACTGAAGTTGACTGCCTTGAGACTCCCTACTGAGATGTGTGACTGTGGGAGAGTTTTGCTGGAGTTTCCCAAAGTCGATGATTTAAATCAGAACGCTATCTGTAGCATTTCGCTAGGTTAAATAAGAGTTACAACTGAAATAAATAAATAAATAATAAAATAAATTTAATAGAAAATGATGGTTGGTGATGGAACGCTAATCAGTTTGCAGCAGCACTACTGAGACGGCCAGACAGAGAGATGAAGCCTCCTTCAAGCCGTCTGATAATCAACTGATGAAACAGACTGAAAGATGGAGAGATGGAGCTCTCTCTGTGATTTTCCACACATCCTCTTTGTCTTTAGACCCCTCTCTACTTCCAACTGTTGTTCAAGGCTCCTCTCCTCCATCCAATCATCCCTCCTTCCCTCCTGTGTGAGGTGAAGGCAAGGAGAGGAAAGTGTACAAGTGGAGTCGCTTGTTGAACAGATGATGGACTAAGCACAGTGGCATTGTGCCTCTGGATGATGGGGTGATGGCAAGAAAGAAGGAAGGAGGAGAAAAAGAGGGAGAGGAATACTGAAAGAGAATGAAAGAGAGGAGCAGAATTGAAAGACTAAAGAGAGGAAGTGAGAACAATATGAAGGAGGTAGAAAAAAAGAGGGGAGAGAATCACATTGAGGGATGGATAATAGTCTGCACACACTATACACACTAAAGATGACCTTCATTACATGAGATGCATTTATATGTGTGTGTGTGTGTGTGTGTGAGTGTGTGTGAGATAGAGACCAGATGAGATTACAGTAACCTACACCCAGTTGGAGTTGTATGAAAGTATTTCTGAACTTATTTTTGTCTCCCATACGCGCTATTCTCGTTTGAGTTAGAAGACAGTTTCTTATTTTCCCTGTAATATCAAAGGGTTGCTGTTTAACAAGCAGGTGCGTGATTATGTGTTTAGTTTATTAAGGATCCCCATTTGACTATGCACAGTTTCCTCAGGTACAAAACAACATTAATTATCAAATTGGCAGACGATTAAAACTAAATCTCAGATGTAAAAGTGAATGAACACATCTCGAGAGAACGTAAAAATTTAACGATGAGTACGATGTTGAGTGTGTTGAGAAATTAAGAACAACATGCTGTCAAATGTATGTGTTCACGGTGAAGGTTATCAGCTATCATGGAGAAACATAACCATTGATACCTTTAACTACTGAGAAACCTGTGTATGCTGATATATTTAACTCCTAATTGTTTCTGTTTGTTTTACTGCTGTATGTCATTTTCTAATAACTGTAATAACTGTAATGTTAGTGTGTTTTTTTTTATGATGTTTTTTTTTTTTTTTTTTTATTTTATATTCTCTTTTTATAAAAACATATTTCCTTTTTTTTTTTTTCAAAAAAACCCCTCCTTTCCTTTCCTCCTCTTTTTTGGTTGTTTTTTTTTTGTTTTTTTTTTTTTTTTTTTTACTCATTTTTTGATAATTTTATTAACATAATTATATAAAATTTGTTAAAATAAATAAATATTTTATTTTTTTTTTTGGGATGAAAATATTGTTTCTTTTTTAAAATTTTTTTTTTTTTTTCCCCTCCCTTCTCTCCCCCCCCCCCCTATTTATTTTTTTTTTTTTTTTTTTTTTTTTAAAAAAAAAAAAAAAAAAAATTTCCCCCCAGGGATTATTAAAGGTTCATCTTTTTTTTTTTTTTTTTTTTTTTCTGCTATTTTACTTTCTCCACTGTCGAATAATGTCGCCGTGGGTTTACATTAGTTATTCAAAAGCCTGGTTCATCGCATACTGTTGCTTAAGGGTACTTCTGTACGTTGGTTTCCAGTGCCAAGAGGTGCTGCCCAAACATCATTATTTGACAAGTTGGGAGTGAGAACAGGTTGAATAAGATGTAACATTTTCTCGCCATGTGGTCTTTACTGACTGCAATATAATGACATCAAATAAAATGGGAGAAAGATCACTAATGGTGGGCGGGAGGGGAAGTGAATGGGTCCAACAAACTAGGGATTTTAAACCAGGAAACTGGTGTTTTATTTAAGTTAAGTTGGTGACTTTGTGATGTTTTTTCTCTTCTGATGTTTCATTGTTTTGATGCATATTTGACTTAGTTAAGTACTTATTTGAAACCAGATCATGTTTTTCCTAAACCTAAGTGAGTGGGTTTCTTTTTGTACCTTACACACGTGTAATATTCACGCCTCGACAAGGTAAAACATGACACCGACACGCCATCTGCTGGTGGACAGGCAGGTCTATTAGACGGTTTGTTGTAATATCGGGTTGCATCATTGCTGTGGCTCGAATGCTCATTAAAGTCTAAGCTTGTGTGCATCATGCCAGCCAATGGAGACACACTACTGCTTTACCTTCACAGTTTTTTTTATTAGATCGTGTCAACACATTAGCTAGTTTAACTTCATTGTTTATATTAGACTGTTAGATTATTAGGAGGCTTATGTCTTTAATGTTTGTCAGGTACAGGCCTAGAAGCTGTATGGTAGTAGCATATCTGCCTACCTCGCTCTTGGTGTGGGTCTGTGTTTGAGTGGAAATGATGGTCTGCAGTCACTGCCTATGTGTGGGGCTGACTTGCTGGCAGTTTTGCTCTAAAATACTTAGTTGGTGACCCAGAACTAAAAAGTTGTTGTGTAGTATGTGCCCCATGAGCCGGCATAATGGATTTGATTTATCATCATCTAAAGGTTGCAGACATTACGTTAAAGAAGCAAGATACTGACAGGATTGTAAGACTTCAGGTCATTGAAGCAGGCACCTGAACTGTACTGGGTACCTTAAATACCCTGGAGAAAAAGTTGACTGTCCCAATTGTCATTGTATAATTCACACTTAGTCAGCAACTGAGTGGCGCTACAGTCTGCTAGGTGACACATCCCTGAGATACTATCGTCACTGAGAGGGCTTATAAATTGTCTCACCTGGAAAATGTCAAGTGTGACCATGCTTTCTGTGTCAGCAGAAAGTGGCTCACTTTGTCACGCTGAGTCACCAGTCTGTCTTTTTGTTAACGCACACTGCTCAGTCATATCTATCATGACCTTCTCAGGAATCAGCATGTCAAACAAACCCCTGACATGCTGTGAATGTTTAGGTGGATGTGTAGCAGATGTGCTTGTGATGTGTTCGCTCAAATTTTGATACCGCTCTCCTGTTCAGCGCTTTTATTACTGTCTGTATTACTGACAAGTTTATCTGAGTGCCAAAAATTTTTTTTTTTACATCCTTTCACCAACTCAAAACTGCATGAAGAAGACTTTCACTAAAGCGGCTTTGCTGTCATATTCATTCTAGTGTTATTGACTGTTTCGTCACCCACCTCTGGCGTCATGTCTTGTTTTACTCCCTGTCCTGGTCCTGGTTTCTTGTCTTAGGTTTTGTCCTTTTTTATTTTGAAAGTCTTCCGTCTTTGGTATCATTTCTAGCTTCATTTCCTGCCCCTGTGTTTTCCCTCCGTTTTTGTGATTGACAGCCCTGACCGAGGTTCCCTCACCTGATTCACCTGCTCTGATTGGCTGCCCCGCCCCTCTGTGTTCTCTGTGTGCGTGTTTGTTGTGTGTTGAGTTTCTGTGTACTTAGTTTCTCTTAGTTACTTTGTTACAGTTTATTATTTTGTATTACTTGGTGTTACAGTTTATTATTTTGTATTACTTTGTGTTACTGTTTATCAGCCAAAGATTAAAAGGCTCACTTTTCGTTGATTCTACCCGTATACCTGCTTTCTGCATTTGAGTCCTCCTTTAGCCACTAGTTTCCGTAACTAACTGCTGTTTCCAAGGTAAGAAATACAGACATGCTCAGCTTTTAAAGCCAATACAGAGAAGCAGCCCTAAAAGCTACTGGAATAATGGAAAGTTTGAAATCAGGAGACTGTGATGCAGTTGAAAGCTCTGAAGTAAGTGGACCTTGAGCTGATTCCTAAGGTCATCAGCTCCTCCACTGTTGTTGTGTTCGGTTCTTTATGTTATGTTTTGTAGGATATTGTCATAGCCAATTATATGGAAACAGAAGTCTCAATGGAAATGTTGCTGCAAAAGAATTGACTGCATTCCACAATGAGCTCTCATCCCTGTATCTGAGCTCATGGGAAGGCGTATGAATAGCCTGACATTACAAGGACATTCCTCATGTCATGAGAACATAGTTTAACCTTTTTGCATGACATTTGTACACCACACAACCAACAAAATGATAATGGCCACCGTTAAGTTTAGGCAACAAAACTACTTGGGCTCAAAATAAGATAAGATAAGATATTCCTTTATTGGTCCCACAGTGGGGAAATTCACATAAATAATATAAATAATTACATAAACTAAGTAAAATATGTCCAGAAACAATGTAACAGAGGTGCACAAAACATGTCACAAACATCAACCAAAAACAAGTCACTATTGTTTGTTGGACCCATCCACCTCCCCTCCCTCCCACTGTAAGCAGTCGCTCACATGAACCTGCACATGGTCAACATCGTGGTCACAGTTAGGCAACAAAACTATTTAGTTATAGCCAGAAAAATAATGTGTTAAAATAAGTATGTCTCCCACGCAACTTAAGGTACAGATGTCACACAACACAACGTCCTCAGTAAAAATAGCTTAACTTTTGATATTGCACCGGAGTTAGCTAAGTTAGCTGGGGTTAGTTGACAGCCTGGTGTGTCTCATACAGACACTAAAGGGTGCCTTGTGTGTTGGTATCAAGATGCCGAGCGACGCTGTCCAAGCATCTGTATGTGACTGAGACCAGGCTGTCTCATGTCTCCAATATATGAGGAATTTGTGTTTTACTTTGTGAGGTTAGTACATCTATGCAGCCTCAGTGATCAATGAACTCTCCATCGTACCAAGGACTAGTAAGGAAGCAAGTTTGGGGCCACAGTAGTTTCTCTCCTTTCTCTTTCAATAAGAATCATCCAATAACATCAGAATAGTGTTTACTAAAACTCTGTGGAATAACCTTGAGCTGAACAAGTCCTATTGTATGTCAATCAGCCTTCAACACATCCTACGTAGAGTACAGAATAGTGTGACATGCTCTGTTTTACAAGGTATATTTACACAAATATTTGGCCAAAAAAAGGCTAACGACATCCTGCGTTTTGAGGAGAAATTGCTGCCTCAATCACATTTTCTGCTGATAATTTGACAGACAGTGAGCACTCTTGGTTCCAGCAGCAGTAATCTGCCACTATCAGCAAACAGCACTTATGTCTAATTGCCAAGCACTTACCAAACCTCCCACTACAGAGCCAGTCAGCACCGCCGACTACTCACAATAAGAATAAGAAAAGCTATATTCTCTTGAAGAAATTGATCATCCAAACATCCCTGGGCAAAAGCCTGTTAACTTTAACAAGACAAGACAATCTCTGTGAATAGAAAGTTAACATTTCTGGTAAACTGTACATTTGATCATTTCCATTTCAGTGTAACACATTTCTGAAAGTCACTGAGTATGTTTTAAGATCTATGTACTTTTTTGGCATTGTGTGCCTCATGTAACAGTCACATGATAACACTCCACACAATGTGGTCTCCAGCTGTCCCATACACTATGAACTGTAAAACACGCATACGTGCAGTTCACAGTAGGCAGCTGACAGTAACATCTGTGCATTTCATGTCATTAAAATGTCATTTTTAAATAGAATTCAGTACAGGAAAGTTTCTGGTGCCCTCACTTGTGCAGTATGACATACATACCAGCTTATCATCCGCTGCTGGTGATATGCAGCCAAAAGTGTGTTGGTTAACCATGTGTTGGTGCTGCCAATGTTTTTTTTTTTTGTCCTGTTGTCCTTCGTGTGATTTTGGGAAGCTTACGAAGAACTCTTCATCAACAGGTCTGTTTTTGTTCTTAACCTTGAAACCTGCCAAAAACCAAATGTAGGGTTTTGCCTTTCTTAAACCTTGTCACCTTCAAAATTATGCTAAACTGCATTTTCAGTTACTTTTGGAAGGAAACCTATTTTGTCACAGTGTTAATTATGTCATCAACATTGTAGATTGAACAGCAAAATTACTTTTATTAGGCAACAAAACTACTGGGTTCTACGATCCCAGCTGGCAGTGGGTGAAGGCAGGATAGACCCCGGACAGGTCGCCAGTCCATCGCAGGGCTGACACATTCACGCTCACATTCACACCTACAGGCAGTTTAGAGTCATCAATTAACCTGCATATATTTGGACTGTGGGAGGAAGCTGGAGGACCCGGAGAAAACCCACACGGAAGAACATGCAAACTCCACAGAGAAGGACCCCAAGCTGGATTCGAACCTGTGGCCCTCTTGCTCTGAGGCAACAGTGCTGACCGCTACACCACAATCCAGCTTATGGTATAAGACGCCCATGTGACATAATTTTTACATGACACTTCCCAGTTTATTCACTAGTGAATTGAAGTTAAAGCTGTGCCGGTGTGCATTTGATATTTTGAAGCAAGCTATATAAAAATGCTTGTGTTATACCTTGGTTGCAGAACTGGATAATCTCTACTTGTTGTGTGCGTGTATGAATATGTGCATGTGTAACTTCCCATGCTTTTTATGCATGCATATAGTACGCACCTGTGTGTGTCTGCTGTGACTTCATACAGACGTTTCCATGCATGGCTATGTGTCCCCATGCGTACAGTAATGTGTTAGTGTGTGTTGGTGTGTGTCCGTGTGTATATGCGCGCACAGGGGCCACATCTATCACGCAGTCCAGAGAGCTACAGAGTGTGAAATCAACTTTGACATTCATGGTTCTAACCTCCCAAGGCCATCCTAAAGCGGAACACTTAGAATGGAGTGTTGCTTTTCAGACAGAGAATAATAGCCGAGTCTACTCCGGTCTTTGAAGACGACTTTTCATTCTCTCACTGACTCTTATTCATTTTGACCTAGCCCGTGGAAATAATGGGCTAAATACTCGTATCTTTCTTCCTCTCTGCTCACACTGTCTCTTCATAGCGATTTCTCTTTTGCATGCCCCCCCCCCCCCACTGTGTCAATGTTCCCAAAAACGTCCTCATGTCTAACTATGATTGGCATGTCTATTTTACAATATCTGTGTGGCTTGGAAATTATTTTAGCGAAAAATGTACAAAAAAAAAAAAACTTACAAAGGCCTCCCGAATGCTGTATTTCGTCCTCCTTGAATGAAGAGCTACACACAGCCTCTCCTCGCCGGGCACATTTCCTCCATGGGAGTGGGTCACGACCTTCAGCTCTAGGTCAGTTAGGAAAGGCCCGGAATGAAGGCTTGCGGCAGAGATCATGAGCTTAATAGGGCCCTTGCCGCTCAGTGAAAACTATGCACCTGTTCAGCAAATTTTGCTCTGATATTGTGATTGATGGGGATGTTGCTGAGGAGACTAGCAAATCTAGCAGCGATGTCACCTCAGCAGCTGAGCAGCAGTTCTGGTCAAAAACCTTGTGGCTTGATTTTGGTAAAATATAAATAGTGTAATGACACATGCAAATTTGACATATATAAAAAAACACAGTACCAGTTAACCGGCAGTGACGATATGTTATACATATTTATATTTTTTTTGCTTCTGTGAGGTCATAGATGACAATCGTTTCCAACCAAGTGTTTCCATGGTTGTTAAATGAATTATTATACTGTAAATACATGTTTATCTGGTGAAGTTAACCTTCTGATCCTCTAACAGACCAAGCTGTCAGACTGGCTCATTACTGTCTTTTTCTTGTCCATCCCTATTTCTCCTTCTCACGTTAAGGTCAAGTTCCTGTCCTGTCTTCTGTCTTTACTTCCCACATTTTGTGTCTCTGTCTCTTTGGCTTACTCACTTTCTCCTGTGGAAACTTGATTGGCTTTTGGTCGGGGACAAAGAAATTGTCTATTTCCAGCACAAAGACAACTCACTGTGTCTCTGCTCTTTTTTTACACCAACTTTTGTGCTTGAATTTCTCCAGACTCACTGAACTTGATGAGACAGACGTCTGGCTGTGCAAGATTGGGTTTCGTGTTCATTCAGGCATTCGATTGTGTGCAAAGCTGTTTGTCATGCACACTGTACTTAGTAGAATTATGGCATGTCCTGTTTGGGCAGAGCAGAGCCCCAAGAGTCCTGAGTAAGGACAATACTGCACACAATGGTGGAGAAATTAGCTGTGTATGTTCTAGGTTATGATAATACATTGTGATGCATCAAATAAAATGTCAGCAATTAAGTTTGTACAGTATATTTAGTAAAGCTCTGTTAAGCCACAACACTGTTGTGCAAGCAGTGCTTCGTGTAAAGACAGTTTTGAGAGAAACATTGGCCAATCGTGAAGCTGGAGTCAAACCCAAGATGCTGTAACTAAATGATACACTATTCGCACAAGTTCATTCAGTAGGTAGAGCTGCATTTACTTCAATAATGTATACACCAACACCGATGGAGTGCAAATGCACTATTTATACTCTGTGTAATAACTAAAAAGCATTCAGAGAGAACATAACTCCACCAAGGGCAGTTGTGAGGAGAACTAAGAGTCCACATCTCCTTCATCCTAAGTGTTATCAATATGCTCAATAGCATATAGTACTCTGGATGCACCCTGAGCACTTCCCTTGTGCACCTGCATATTTGCACGTGTACTTAGTCCCAATTTCCATTTCCCTTCTCTAACACTGTGATTTTTTTTTTGTATTGATGTGTCATTGATGATGTACTTTTGTATTCTGTTTTTATGCGAACCCTAGCTGCAAAATAAGTTCCCCCTAATGGGACAGTTAAGATAACATATAAGGGTACACAATCCCCTAAAATAATAGTAAATGTTTAGGAATTTAGTTCTGGATCCTGATCTGCATCATCATCGGATACATACTGTATGTCTTTAAAAAAAAAAAAAAAAAATCCAAGCAAGTAAAAGAGCTTAACATGGTTTAAAAGCCCTAAGTTGCAATGTTAGCAAATCATTGTTTTTTAAAATGTCTCTTTTCCAAAAACTAATGTTTCCTTTGGCACATAGTTAAGATATCCATATTGCTGAAATGTCTTTTGGAGATGCTACAAACAAGACACAACAACACAACACAACAATTCAAACAAGTAAGTACTTAAAAAAAAAAAAAAAAAAAAAAAACATGAATACGTGGTGATAAAGACTGCCAACGTCGTAACACTAACAATATCAATTGCAGGCAACACATACTGTACTTATGACTTACAACAGATCAGTTTGGGACACAAGGATGCATCAGGGTCTAAAGAATGTTTTCATTACTTAATTAGGAAGTTAACAAATGGGCCATTCTCACAGATTTTGTTTATTCCTTTAACCTATGGTGACCTGGGAAAAATGTTTAGTATGCATGGGCCTCAACAGGAATGATTGTCTGTTGTTTCCCGTCTTGCAAGGTTGAGGTTTGGACGGGAAACCTTCAGGTCACCGGCTTTCTTCTGAAAGAGACAATTGTTTATTATATTTGTTGAGACTTGTTGTAGATGCAGAGTTTATTGTGAACTTTTTCATTATGGGATGTGTTTTTCTCCTGTGGAATAACTATTATTATTCCTTCTTGAGGATATTGGTTTGACCTACACAGTGTCCTTATAGAGTGCCCCCACTGCACTATACTCAACTAGAAATTAATAATACATACAGAATGTGTTCTTCCAGGCAGCAGTGTGCTGTATAGCACCTTTCATAACAGATATGCATAGAAGCATATCTGTATTTTATAAGATTGAGATAGGATGTGCTCTTTTAAGTTAAAGAGATAGAAGCTTTTTGTTTTTCTACCTGAACAGTGTACACATATGGTGGTCGTGTGTGTGTCTGTTTGTATAAACTTGTGCATTTGTTAATTGGTTGTAGACAGCAGCTGATCCCTTTTCTCTTCTTACAATGTGAAGACAAAGAGTGACATTGAGGGTAAGAGGGAGATGAGTCAGGTAAAGACACAAAGATGGAGGGAGAAAATGACATGTAGATTTTTTATTTTTTTAAACTTTCTTTTGTCAAATTAAATGATTACTTTCCATAGACCTTGCCAGCAAAACCATATGGATGTGACTCACTCGATTAATATTATTCCTGTACTGTTTTTTATCTATGATATATTTGCAGCTAAAGATAAAACACTGGCTGTCGTCTTTTCTGCTGGCAGGGAAATCAGGAGTGAAGAAACCCAGAAAATCCCAAACTTTTATAATATGTCCATTTACTTGCACTCATCTAGGTCTTTCTCATCCCCACAAAGTAGTTTTTACAGCCTAATCTTACAGCATGTTGTCTTTTAGTAAATCAAGAATAACTACAAGGTCCCAAAGTCCAATTGTTTGATTGGTTTAGTTGATTTTTGGAGATACATTTTATTTTCGCTTCAGCGACTGCTCAGACATGCAGGAGTAAAGTTGTTTTTAGAGACCTCAGTTGATCATCTTACAGATGGAAACACTTGCTGCATCCACAAATATGAATAGAAAAATGTTGTCAATTTGTGCAATTATTAGTCAGCTACTACTGCCAGCTAGGGGCCAAAACATTGTTAATTACAGAGTACATTTTGGTGGCTACCCCATAATAATCCACAGTTCAATCTTTTCAGATATTTTAGATTTCAGGGTAAGAAATACCTCTTTAAGCCTCTTTAAACAGAAGCAACAACAAACACTATGGTTTACTGTAATAAGGCCAAGACACCTGTCAATCAAGTAAAACATTATATTTGTGCCTTAATATCTCCATCGAACTTTTAGCTATACAAGCTATAAAAGACACAGTCGAGAATAAATAACATATATTTGCTGAAACACTGGTAGTTTTCATAATTTATTACTGTCAATGAAACAATGAAATACAACAAAAGCACATCAACAATACAATACAAAAGCATAAAAATGGAAGAGTAAATTAAAACACAAGTATCTGGTGCATTAAGAAGCCACTCGGGGACACAGTTTACGTTAAGAAGTGATGATGAGGAGTCAAGGGCCCTCACTGCCTCAGGATATGAGCTGTTACAGAAAACAAGTAGTTCTGCTCTGAGTATTATGCAACCTTTCCCTGAAGGAAGGGTGACAAAACGTGCATTGGCAGCATGAGAAGGGTCACTGATCATTTTCAGACCCATCGTAAGCATGTGGGAGTTATAAATATCAAATATTGACCAACAATTTTTGATGCAGCTTTTTGTACTTTATTGAGCGGCTTCCTGTAATCGGCTGAGCAGTTTTCATACCACACTGTGACGGAGAATGTGAGAACGCTATCTCAGCTCTGTCAAAATCAGGCATCTTCCTGAGCTGTCCCAGAAAGTACCAACCTGTTCTTACTCCCAACTTGGCAGACCAAACCGCCGTTTGGTCACTGCCCCTCAGCATCGAATACAGATGCACGGTGGAACCCTTTAGGGAGTTCAGCTAACTCCAATGTAAACCTACCAGTGGCGTTTTTCGATAGCTGGAGTAAGTGACGTAGTATATTATTCGATGGTCAGAGAGAGTGACATGGTATTAACAGCGCCAGGTGTGGTGGACTTTCAACCAAGAGACTGCTGTTTATTTTCCATGTGAAACTAAAAGTGACATTGACTTATTTTGTCACATCAGTCTGTAGTCACATGACTCGCTAGTCAGTGAAGAAAACATCACCTACCATAGTGGTGTAATACTGGAATCTGATCCAGTGTTTTCCTGGTGTTTCCCCTGCCCTTGTGTTTCTTGTCTGCATCCTTGTATGGTTGTGTTTTGTGCAGCCGGGCCTGCCCTCCATCATTCAGCCACTGCCGTATATCTACATGGGCATACCTTCCAATCATCGTTCCGGCACCCATCGTGGTAGCACACGCTTCAGGCCAAATACCTTTTGAACCTTGTTTTTCTTTGTGTGGAATATTTTTAAACTGAGCTGTCTTTTTCCTGTGCCCAGTCCTGCTGTCAGCCTGCCGCTCCCCTTCCCTCACCTGCCCGCCTCCATCTCCATGCCGGGGGGCATTGACCATGTGGAAATATTTGATGATATTTGAGAAGGGAGTGTTAGTGAGTAAGTAAATCTTCTTTGTATTGCACATTTCACAGATACAAAATCACAAAGTGCTTTACATTAACAAATCTAACAAATGGGGACAGACACAAAAGCAAGTCAAAAGTTCCAAACACAGTCAAGAAAAGGCCAATAAAAGCAATAAGTAAAGAGGCGCAGCTATGCAGACAGATTGGCAAAAGCCTATCTGAATAAAAGCATTTTCAGCTGCTTCATATTAATGTCACAGGAGTCCAGGGATCGCAGCGATAAGGGGATGGCAGTCCATAATTTGGATGCAACAACTTGAAAGGTACGGTCACCTCAGGTTTTATAGTGGGTTTGAGAGACTTACAGTAGTCTTTGGTCAGAAGACATAAGAGCCGATTTGGTGTGTAAGGGAGGAGGAAAGGAAACAGTGTTGGCTTTGTATGTTTCTGCAAACCACGGATATGCTGAAAGTCAATGTTTTTTGCATTTGGTCAAAGCAAGTGATGTAGTATATTGACATATAACAAATATAACAAGTAAGAAAGTCGACTAACAATGGGTGGGTCGAGGTGGTGGATGGGTCAAACCAACACAGGGCTGTCTTTTGACCCTTACAGGAATAATTGGGGGATGAAATAAAAATGTTGTTTTGTTCCAGTTAAATATGAGTTATGTGATTGGTATCTACCACTTTGTAAGTGTTTACTACTATATTGTGTATTGAGGCTTGCTGATGCCAGTATTCTTTGCAGCCTGCGTTCTGCCCATAGATCACCTCATGCAGCTTGGAGCATGAGGATGCACTGTTTGTAATATGGTAGCAACAATATAAATACTTATCTCTACTCTGTAACATACATATGGCAACCATTCAAAGTACAATTTGACCTTTCTTGGTTGCATTTGTATAAAATCTTGTATCCAGTTGATCCAGCCTTGTTCAGTGTTTTTATTTAGTCATCAATTAATTGTATAACCTTTGTTTTAAGCGAAGAAACTGAGCGCACCAGTGAGCTTAGATATCTGAATTGAGAATAAATTAAGTTCTACTGACATTTTCCTCCCACTCAAAGAAATCTCCCTCTGTCTAATATGCTTTTGGTACCAGTAATATCCCTTTTTCTGTAGCCCTTTGTGTTTGACATTTTAATAAAGTGCCGTATTGTTAGAGCACACTCCCACTCTCCCTCTGTCTCTCCTCACTCTTTTATGCTCACACTCTCTCTTATGTTGCGCTCTGCAGAGATTGTTGTCAACATATTGTTGTATAAGATCAGTTCTCAATGACAGGGAGAAGAAGGACAGTCGTATGGAAGCATCCAGAAGGACACCTTGTAGGGAGCTGGATGCAGAGAGATGGAGAGATGAATGAAAGCAAATGATATGTGACTAATGAGAGTGAGAGTGTAGACGAGGTGATACAGGGAGAGGTTGGCCAGAATCAAGCTGCCTAGTCTCATCCAAACAAAGATGTGGTGTCAGTGTCACGGCAGATTACACATGCAGGCTTGGACTCAGTAGCAGACTCAGACTCAGGACAGTTCACAATAATCGGCATCTTTAATACAGGCTGCAGGTCGATACATGGCAAGGAAAAATCACGAGCAAACAAATCCAGAATGGCAGGCTAAGGGCAACGTCAAAAACAAGCATAGCGTTAGAGAGTTTCAAGCACGAGTAATCAAAAAACATGAGATAATGCGTGAACGCTTTTCACTAGGAATAAAGACAAACTGGCACAGGAGGGAAGGGAAGCACACATTAAATACTGGTGAGGGAAGTGAATGACGATGCACAGGTGGACACAGTCAGGGCAGGGGATGACAATCGGACACAGGTGAATGGTGTAGAAAACTAGGTCAGGAGGAGGTGCTCAAACGTGAAGGCGGGAAACATGCAGGGCAGGAAGTGAAGTGATCTGCAACGAGAGGAGAGGTTAAAATGCCAAAATAAAACAGGATGTACACCAAAATAAAAGCATGCAACAAGAACACCAAAACCTAAGACCTCATCTTCCTGATAGTCAGTAAATTTGTTGGATGGTGAGTAACAAAAAATTGCAGTACATAATTGACAAATATATGTATGTTTGAAGAAATTGAGACAAAAGGAAAAAAAATCCACATATTGTAGTCCCATTCCCAAATTTTAATCTATTCAACACAAGCATGACAACATTTTGTGTTGCTGAAATGTCGTGTTGATTTAAGTTACATATCAGCATTTTTGTAGAGAGAACAAAGTGCAGAATTCAGACACCAGAGAACATCTGCTGTGTTGTTCAGTATCAGCAACAACAACACATTGGTGAAGGTTAGGGTTTTTCTAAGTTCGGATTTACAGATTTAATTGATTTAGTTTATGTTTCTTAATTGAACCTGGGAAGAAAACAACTAAAAAGGTTTCAGGCTGTTGTCATACCTTGTTCCTAGTTATACCCACAACAAGTCATGCACTGTAATTCCTATATTCCTATATATCCCATGTAATCATGAACCAGGAAGTATAAAGAGTGACAAACTCCACATAGGAAGGTCGCGGTGGATGAGTGGGTCCAGAAACACCAGACTTTTGCCTAAGAGACCAGAAACCAGAAGTCAATGTTGATTTATTTGTCATGTAATTTCTGTACTTAACGCCACTTCCAAAGTTATTTTAAATCAAACAACTACAGTATCTTTTCCTGAACCTAACCAAACTTTTTTGAAACTTTAACTGTTACACCATTGTATGAGGATACGTTGCAGGTTTTCATGCCATAAAAGGACAACGGATGACCCTGATGATGACCACAAGCCGAAACGTATCTCTCTAATAAAAAAGTAACTACAAGTGTTACTGGAGTTTCACCTCTTCACACTTTTTTGTTCCTCGTGCACCTTGGAAGCAGGTGTTGTGCCTGATATCCCCAGTCAGCTTCATAGAGCCACTGAAAGCAAACATGACTAAAATCGGGCAGGGTATTGACATCTCCTGTATACAGTATAATAATAATGAAAAGCACACTTTTTTTCAATATTGAGAAAAGTTGTTTCTTATCTCAACCATAACTTAATGTTAGTTAACAAACCATTTTGTTTTCTTTTTAATTGACAGACACGTGAAAATAATTTACTCTATTATCACTTTCATTGTGGAGGAATGTTTTCTTGACATTTTAACATGCTCCTTTTGTCAAATTTGGTGACACCATCTGAACAGATGCTTGAGGCAGTCAGCAAGAAACGGAGCTCTTCATCGCCACGACAGCAGATGAAGTAATTAACCCAGATACAGTTTGTTCTGCTGGCAGTTCATTTTCCAGGTATTCCTACCAGCACAGGCTTTTCACCGTTATGGCTACAGAGGAAGTAATTAACAGACATACAGAGGGAATATGACTATATTAGATCCTGGATGAATGGTCCTCTGGGACAGTTTGTTCCCGTTCTTTCAATCTCTTTTCTTTTCTGCTCACACAAACACTCTTTCTCTATCTTCCACCTCTTTTTTTCTCTCCCTCTCTGTTATTTATCTCCTCTGATTCCCCTCCTTCATTTTCTTACCCTCCTCTTTCCATCTTCTTTCTCGTCCCAGCCTCAGGCCATCCTCAAACTGCTACGATGACTTCATTTTCTGAGCTGAGGGAAGTTTCTGTATTAGCCAGTCTTAATGGTTCTTTATGATGGCCTAGATACAGCAGTCAATCTTCACAATGCAGAGCCTGTGAGGCTGTATTTAACATGACTATTAGTCTGACAAGGCTACAAGTGGTTGAATGAATAGGCGGCTTTGCACAATCTTGTTTCTTTGCGCTTTTTGGCGTTCACACTCTTATCCGTCCCATATTTCTTCGGGAGTCTGCCTCGTTTAATATAGTTTTCTTTTCCCTGTTTTGTGTCTCCTTTCCTCATCCTGGTTCCCTCCCATCTCTCCCTCACTGTGTCATGCAAGCATTAGCCTGACGAGTCCGTAAGTGGTTGTGTCTGAATGCAGGCAGCTCAAGGATCGACTTCCTCATTCACTCCTCAAGTGTTGCTGCAATCCCACCATCGTCTTCTCTCTCCTTCTCACCCACATTCATTATCTGTCGTCTTGTCTCCATTCAGAGTCACGCTCAATTATACAAGACCTAAAAGACTGTGTTTAACTTGAATATTAGGCTGCCAAGTCCGGCACTGGTTACATGAATGGCAACAGATTTTGTTTTCCTGTTCTGTTGCTTCAACGATTTACAATGAAAATGGAAAGAGATATTTCTACATTAAAACTAGTGCTGTCAGGCGATTAAAAAAATGAATCTAATTAATGACAGGATTTGTAATTAATTAATCTAATTAATCACATTTTAATCTCATACCTGCTAAAAGCCCCCAAATAAAGAATTTGAATTCTAGGACATTACAAAATTGTAGTGCATGACTAATCAATAGAATACACCAAGAAGAGAAGATTTGAAATCCACATTTTTATTGGTTAAGTGTGCTTTATAAATGAAATTCAAAAGAAAAAAGGTCAAGCACATCAGCAAACCAATTAGGCCAGGTGCATTTCTCAAAAATGCAATACAAATACAGTTAAATAAAATAAATAAAATTCAGAAATAAAATAAGGCTGAGTCTCAAATAGGCACATAAGCAGACTCTCAATCAAAATGAATACTAAAGCTGACTCAATACAGCAATTCAAAATGAATAGTATAACATGCCTCTAAATAAGGCAACATCAGTAGCAAGATGCCAACAGCATTTCCTTTAAAAGGGTCAGCTAACGTTACAGGAACTGACAACAGACAACTCTATGTGTCCTTGAGCCAGTTGCTCAGACAAACAAGCTTGTTTACATTGTGTGAGTGTGAGGCTGCTCTCTTCTTTTCAATGATGTTACCTGCAGTGAAAAGAGTCTCTCACCTGGCCCAGACGTGGCAGCGGTAGCCAGGTAGGAGGAGAGAACAGCTGTTCATCAGCTCCTGGTGAGCTGCCACCACTCCAGTGGACACTCATGCATTCAATGCACGGCTCAGCTTTGTAGCGGGCTAGAGGCCCCTGCTCCTCCTTGTCCGAGTCAGAGTCCGAGTGACAGGTCCGAGTGGGCTTGCCTCGCTCTCCTGTGTCGCGTCCATCTCTGTTGTCAGTCACCCTGCTTTTGACTAGTGGCCCAGGTACGAAGTGACGCCACTGCAGCCTACGGGTCACTCAATGGGCCAAATTTAAAATGCTTGCGCATTGACTTGCCACTCATGATTAATTGCGTTAATTTTTATAGCGCGTTAATTTGCAGCGTAATTAATTAATCTAATTAACGCGTTAAACTGACAGCCCTAATTAAAACATAAAGTAAGACCATATAATATAATACTTATTCCACGAACTCTTCATATATCCTTGATCATTAGAAGAGACATTAACTTGCTAAGTAACAACCTTTAGATTATGTGACAAAGTAAAAAGTAGATTTACTTATTTAGTGAGTCTGTGTCACAGTAGTTAATAATGCAGTTTTCCTGTGGTTGGACAAAAATGGCAATTGTCAGCACTCTATCTGGTTGGTGCATCAGCAGTGACAGAGCCAGCCCTAGGCATAGGCGGCAAAGGCAGTATAGGCAGTATAGGCGGGGGTGTTATAGATGGTAAATGCAGTGTAGGCGAATGGGGGCGCTAGCCATCCCCAAATCAGGCAAGAAAATAAATAAATGAATACTTTATCTATTGCATAGTAGTTTCCATTAAAGAGGAGTGCCACTAGTGTACTTTGATTATAATATAGTTGTCAGTAACATGCACCTTAACTTCATTAGGGAAACTTGGAAAGACTATTCAGGTGTTTGGGGAATAATCTTCAACATCATTAAATACTGATTGTTTTACGTGTGATCTGAGCTAAATATCAGTGACATAAAGCTAAGCAGCTTCTGTGAGTGTATAAACATGATTGGAGGTGGCACGATTCGAGGGGCACCAACTAAATCTTGCCTACAGGACTTTGGGTACAATGACAAGAAGACACAGTGCAGGATATTTGCTTGTAGTAACACACTAAACTCAGGCCTCAAAAAATACCAGCAAGATGAATCAACACCTGTGACAGTCTGGGGGAAAGAAAAAATGCATTGCTCTTTCTTTTATTCTGTCCACCCATGTGTCGTTTAATGGGTTACACAGATATTAACCTCAAAAATACTTCTTTTTCTGTTCCCTATCTTTATTCCCATCTCAGTCTTCTCCATCCCTCTCTCTGTCGGTGTCTTCTCTCTCCCTTTAGGCTGCTTTTAATTCTTAATAAGTCCAAAAGAGCTGCTTTTGAGCCAATGAAACATAAAGAAGATTTCCTTTGGCTAAGAATTAATACTCATTCATTGATTTTTACAGTTTCTGGTCTTTACTTGTACACAGTGCATAAAATAAATAGCTTTAGAGGGAGTTTCCCACTATATGTAGATGTATGGGTTATGCCATTCACAATTAGTGACCATCATGGTTTTCTATAAGTGCAAGATGTTAAAACATTTCCAGCCGATTACTTTTTTTTTTTCATAGCCAGTTGCTTCTCCCAGTGATGTGAGGTGCTTTGCATCCAACTGAGCAGTGTGAGTGAAAGTTTAACTGTCACTCACTGCTTGTTTGTGTCTACGTTCTTGTTAGTCACACAAGCAGTAACATCAGGCAGGACAAATGCATTTTTTCCCCCAACGATACATCTGTTCTGCTACTTATCTGACAAATAAGGTTAAGTGACGTTAGCTAGCTACCAGTAGCAGCTGTGTAATTCACTAGATAACAATAATGTCAGTACAATAATAATGACCTGAAAACATAGCTAACTGCAGAGGCAGCCTGATGTGATGGGAAGGCGTATAAATAGCATAACATTACAACATTGTGCATTGTGAGGATATATTTTAGCCTTTTTACATGTCATTTGTACAACCTCTTTTGTGTGTCATTGTGACATGCAGCAAAACTATGGTAATGGCCACAGCTAGGTTTAGGCAACAAAACAGTTTACTTTTTGTGATGGTTTAGGAAAAACATCATGGTTGAGCTTAAAATCCATACGAAAACAACCTAAGTATGTAAAACATGTTACAAACATCATTAACGTAATGTCAAAACAACCCCTTGGAACAGGGACACTGGTCTCCTGGTTGGAGGTCCTGTTTGTTGGTGTTTGTCTGTTAAATGCTTTATATCTATATTTAACCAGGTTATAACTCATTGAGATGACCTGCAAGCCCGGAGGTGACCTGACTGACTTTACTGTCTTTCCCAGGGTCTCCAGGTTCGGTTTAGGGGTAGAGTGATCAGCTAGCTTCTGATATCACGTGAAACTAGAAAACCTAAGGGAAGGAGGAGGAAAGGAAACAGTGTTGGCTTTATACCTTTCTGCAAACCACGCATACATTGAATGTTGATGCTTTTGGTCAAAGCAAGTGATGTAGTATATTGACATATAACAAGTACGAAATTCCACTCATAACAGGTGCTGTCTATAGACCATTACAGGAATAATTGGGGGATGAAATAAAGATGTTGAAGGATTACTGATAATGTTTGTCAATTCTCGAGTGGTAAAAAAATAATTAAATTTACCACCAAATCTGTGGAACAAATGGTATCAACCCAAAAATTGCTGCAACAACTTATGAACATAATAGAGCATGGGGATGGTCATTATATACTTCTATATTAATGTTTTAACTCGTACACCATTTATTTTAAATAATTCATTAATTCATGTTTATTACATATTTATGACAAGAACAACCTGACACAGTGCTGAGCTGCATCTCAGATTACTCTTCTTTCTGGCTTTCAGGTGATGTACGCCACTTTTATGTGACATCTACTGCTGACCTGCTATCTGTCAGGTCTATGGTGGGTCTCAGAGGGTTAAATGGGACTGAACTACATCAGAGGCAGAAATTCAAGGGTCTGTACTGAGCAATAGATAACTGCATCATCTGCTATGGTACATGTGCTTGGAGCGGCCAAAAAGGACCAAGAAAGAACCACATTTCAGAAATTTCTCACATTTGCTATAATACATAAAAACATTATATCCTGTATTGTAGATCTGCTGTCTCATCCCTCTGTATTAACTTCATTTTTTTACCACATCACAAAGAAGCCAATGTCACACAAAAGGATAAAGCAGCAGCCAAGGGCTGACTGACAGACTACAGTCTTTTTTTTTTTTTTTTTTTAATTGTCACTTGGCGCCTGAATTTTGTCTTCTTTTACATGAATCAAGACATTTCCACCATAAACTGATGCATAAAAAAATTCAGCATAATGCAGGAAATGAAGTGTTTGACCCCGCCTGGTTCCCCAGCTGGCTACTATTTTCACCCAGCTGGACATTGCATGCACTAGTGGAAAACCCTGGACCATTTAAATGATTTTCTGAGTATTTCATCAAATAGCTTTCCTCGAGGGCAAGGACGATGGTAATCCTTCTTATTTTCCAGTTTTTTGTCTTTTACTTGTACACGTTTTACATGGTGGGAAAAGATGGTAAAATATTAGTGAAAGCAAGACGGGTCAAACAATTGTTGACCCTGCATGAATAGGAATAGAAATATAGAAGACATCTCCATCTGCGAGCATTTGCTATTAAAATAAGGCTTTTAAAATACGGGGAAAGTCTCCTCAAAGGCCTGGTCTGGTCCTCTGTGAGGGTACATAGTAAATACAAGATGGTTGCTTTTCTGCTGAAAGTCAAAGGGGAATTGACCTTTGGGCGTGATCACTGAAAAGAGCTGAGCGCTGACTTCTCCTCTGATACTCCTTGTTGACATACAAATATGTTTGACTTTGTATTTTCAACAGTTTAGCCGTCCAGGGCATTTTATTGATAAAGCTGCCACTTACAAAAATATGTGTGGTTTCCTTCAGCAACTGCTCACGATCACCTTTACACTCCAACTGGCATCGCATCGCCTCATGAAATAAATAAATAACATTAAAGCTGAAGAGTTTTTGTTCAGCCTGCTCAGTAGATGTAGAATATTTCTCCAACGCTGTGCAATTATTTCCAAACAACTGGAAGAAAGGATTTAAATCTCACTGTGACTAGAAATGTATATTTCTGCAATTAGTAATTTCCAATAACTGATATAAAGTAATTACCAAAGTAAAATTAAAAAAAAAAAAAAAAAATGCAGTTGACCCATGAACTCAATGATTGAAATAATCAGAGCGCCCTTCAGTGGAAAAAGACTTTAGTCCACAAAGTCCACTCTAGTGTAAAATACTGTAGATTCAAATGTGAACTCACTTCCCTTCTCAATTTGATAAATGTGTACTTTCTACCTTTCTGGCAGCCACTAGTTTCCAGTCATTTCAGCACAACATGCCAATCAACTTACAGAGAGTGGAAACGGAGATAAGACAGATAATTACAACATTTATTTTGTCTTTGGTCAAACTAGAGTTTGATTCTGCTGAAATGGAGCTGAGAGCACAGACTGAAAGTGTTCACACTAGATGTTACAGCAGGACCACTCAACATATTCTCATTCAACGGTTCATGTTCCCCTTTTTTCGTTTGTTTTCCTACGAATGTCAGGAAACACGCTAGTTTCTGCTTGTTGCATATAGTCTTTTCAAAATAAACTTCCGTCTCCACGGGAAACATCTTTCTTAGGTTTAGATTTAGGAAAATATTGTAGTTTGGCTTAGAATAACTCCAGAAGTGGTGTTACCTCGCCGGTCTCCTGGGCAAACTACTTTTTTTGACCCACCTGTCCGCCCCAACCTCTGACCTGCGTGGTGTTTGACTATCTTTATATTTCCTGGTTCACAATTACAAGGATTACATACATACAAACTGATTATGTGGGATATACATGAGTTACGGTGGATTTCTTTTCCTATAGGTGTAGCTACAGTGTACAAGACCAGCCTGCATCACCCCAACCTTGACTGGGTCTTTTAATACATGTTAAATGCCTGAAAATGATTAGATCTGATGAATGGATCACAACATTTTCAATCCTGTCCCTGAATTTGGAGCATTTACAGAAAAAAAGATCTTGTTTATCAAGTGAAGTAATAACTAACATATTTCCAGGCAACCTGAGGCACAGGTTGACAGCAAACAGGCTGTACAGCTACAGCAAGTGTATGAACACGGGACAGTGCAGATTTTAACACATGCACATGTTGACAGAGGTCTGTGTCAATCAGGTAAGTGATTGTACATGTCTACTTTGGTCTCTTATGCCTTGTTTCCGTTGTAAATTTGGCTCAACTTGAGTCACTTTTGGTCCTTTTAGCTATTTTCTTTTCCACTGCAGATAGTACCCCCTCAGGGTCAGTGGGATTCTCAGCTGATCACCATAGCGACGAGTGAAAAGGCTGTGACATCACCTTCCCTCATCAAACAAAGGATTAGCTGCACTCCATCAATTGTACGGTGTCATGTATGGTGTAGTGCACGGTGTAGTTTTGCGGGCAGACTTTTTGTTTTTTTTAATCTCGGCTGAGTGACTTAAAATGTTGAGGTCATTATTGACGGGCATGAGCGGCGGGTTTTTGCTAACCCAATCACCAGAAAAAAATGTTGGACGTTTCTGCAAACCATGAATACATCGAATGGCAACGTTTCCAAACCAAAACTATGTTTCATAAATAGTTTGTTTGTTTATGTTTCAGAAATAGTTTGGATAAATAGTTTGGATTGGAATCGCAAAGTTTCCAAACCAAAACTATGTTTAATAAATAATTTTCAGCCTTGAGTCACACTTGCAGAAATGTACAATGCAACATGGTTAACGTTGTGACACAATGACAATAAAGTGAAAATAACACTGAATGTTGTGAACACAGGACATGAACGAACAGCTGATTGTGACACAGGACCCAAACACTGGTGTTTTTGGTGAAAGCCTTGTGTTTGTTCGTCCCGTCCACTTCCTGTTCCACCACGGTCTCTTTTCAGTAACTTTCATTTCACAGAGACATACCAGTTAATCTCCACACTGGCACCACTGATGTTTTTTTCTTTACGGTGTTTAACATTTCAGCCATCGAGTTAAGTCATGGGTGATAAAACAACAACTGGTAATATTTAATTACATAAATGACTATAAAATTTGTAAAAAGCTGCAGATAGGGGATAAAATGCTGCGATCATCTCTCTGTGTGTCAGTGGAGGTTGAAACTCTTAGCTAATGAGCTGTGGGTTGAGCCCGAGTCCCAGGGCAATGGACAATTAACCAGGAGACTCAGCTCAGACTTTCTTTCTTTTCTCTTTTTCTTTTGTCTTTCTAGCTATTCTGTGTAAATGTCTGTGAATGTGGAGCGTTCGGTGTGAAGTCATGTGTAGAGCAAAGCTGCAGTATATGTGTAAAGCTCATTAGACAGAAGACATCTTGCTCACAGTAGAGAGGGAGGGAGGGAGTTTGTATTGTGTGGTCCAACTCTCCCCAATCAGCCGACGGTGGGTGTTTTAAGACAATACAGCCAAATACGTTGGTTATGTTAAAGTCAAGGATTAAGGGGAAGATGTACAGTAACAGTGAGCCTTTTATATTTAATCTCTAAAGTCAAAGAGGAAAGAGTGAGAGACTAAACAATAACTTTTAACATTTTTAGGCTTTTAAAAAGGGGAGCAGTTGACATGCCTTATTATTCATTTTCAATGAGCGGCAAGCAGGCAGGTAGGGTGATCAGATAATGACCCTACAACATTCACTCCTTAAAACTATATATGAAGGATATTTCATTTGTTTTTGAAAGGAGCAATGTGTAGGATTTGGCATGTGCCAAGCATGTAGGAACATAACATGGAAATGCGAATAGTCCTTTATAGAGCAGTGTTTGTCCGTTCTGTGCTACTGCAGAAACATGCCAGTTGGCTTTGTATGTAGATAGAAATGGCTCATAAAGAAACATAAACATGATTATTATTTTCAATTGATTATATATTAAAGAAAACATACTTATTAATATTATATTTCAGTACTACCATTACACAATGGTTACACAATGTTCCTCTAAGGTTAACAATGGATTGTGGTCTTGGGAGACTGACTGCCAAAAAGTCTACAGAGGCACGAGGTTGGGTGGTTGGATGGGTCATCAAAATGTGACTGAAACAGAGGAGACCACAGTTTGCTTCCTCTTACTGAAGTTGTTTTAAACTATGATCAGAAGTCATTATTGACACCTACTGGGATAAGTGGTTGCAGATGGATGCATGGCGTGGTCATTTAAAGTCAGTGATGATTTGAAGCAGAAGGCCTTGACTTTTTTTGTTTACCACAATATTTGTCTAATTTTAACTGAAAGCTTTAAGATGGGCATACACTGTACAGTTTTAGAAAATCTTGTGGGAGTCCTACTCCTATTGTACAAGCAGATTTTGCGATTTAAAGCCAAAGCTCGCAATTAATGTGTTCACACTGTACGGTCCGGTCATCAGCCACGACCTGAGTGCTCACACTGTATGTGTAAAACAGACGAAAAAAAGGCATCTAATCGGCTTCTGTGGGCTGTTTGGCTTTCAAAAAAGATTTTTTTGAAAGCTCGGCGACAGGTAAAGTTTTTTTGCTAGCGAAGATCTGTATGGGTCACAATGCTAACAAGGCAGAAACCTCATCATATGTGCCATCCTGTCTGCTGAAACAAAAGAAGAGGGAATGGCATAACGTTATATGGACTCACAGGTGGCTAGGAAGAGGTGGACAGTATGGCTTGTCCATTTTACAGAGAGAATTGGAGGTAAGCTAGCTACGTATAGTCTACATTGTTGTTTTTATAGATAAATGACTTAGGTACAGTATCAGAGCTCCCTGCTTTCTGAAAGAAGGGTTGCGGTGAATGTCATTTTTATTGAAATTGTAACTGGCAAAGCAATTTAGTATACAAATGTACAGTATATTGCAGGAGACATATATATGTCTATATATATATACATATATATATGTATAAATGTGAAGATCAGTTGTCACAAATTGAACATGAATATCCACCTCACAGTTGTAAAAATCAAGGAATCATAATAATTTGATCTGGAGTGAAGACAGACCGTGACACACTGGTACCATGTGATGCATTTAGGTGATCTTTTAAACCATGCAGCTCAACATGAGGGAGCAGGCGAAAGCATAATATCCCATAAGGACAAAGAAGACATAATGTTATGGGGATCGGACCTGGGACCTTTCCATGTTAAAATGGCCTCTCCTCCATCTCTTTCACTATGCTACTGCAAATGTTATACGTGCATTAAATATTGTTACATGACATTTAGCACGACATTTTCGGTTGAATAATTAAGTAGCACTAGTCCATAAATCTTAACCGTGCCTTGCCCACTTTGCCGAATTACTCCGTGGCAGTATTACAGCCATGCTGACCAAAGGTTTCTCCTACTGGTTAATTAATCAAGTGATGTAAGGGAAAATAAAAATTACAGCTCATAGCGGCCGTACTGCGGCTCATACTGGGGTTTTTAACTAGCCACCCTTTGGTTTTATGAGTCAATAAAAAAGTTGAAAATAATGGCAGAGGAGAGATGGTGGGTAGGTTCGGAGAAGAAAGTGAGGTAAAAGGTTAAAAGGGGCAGGAAGAGAAAGATGCGGAGGAAGTGGAGGGAAAGGAAGGAAAAGAGAAGGGTAGGAGGAAATTATGAGAATAAGGAGTGGAAGGGAGAAGAAAAGGGTGGCTCTTTGCAAATTATTCATTCATTTCTCCCAGACAAAGCAACTGTTCTGTCTTTGACATCATGGTAAAAGCCAGTGAACAAAGCACACAAGAGTCCATTAGCACGGATCACTGTGAGAGCTGCAGCCTTGGGTGTCAACCTGAGTTCAACTTATTGGATTCATTTGAAAAGCAAGGGCAACGCAGCAACCACCTCATTGAAATAATGTGCAACACAGAGCAGCTGGAGGTGAGAATCTGTAAATTTAAACATTGTTTAGAAAAAAAAAGACTCTTGGCAATGAGAAGTTTGTCAGTGTAGTCAGAAACATGAGAATGGGCTTCCACTAGCAAATCCATGTGATACGTTTAATAAAAGGCTGCTCGTAATAGCCAGCCTCATGGTGTGAGTACTGAGACAGAGCAATGCAATTCATTTATATAACATTAACATTTATTTATATTGAGGGAGACACTTCAGGTGAACAAGGTAAAAAAGTTCCACTAACACATATCACTTAACTTCCCTAGTTGATAACTTACACAAAGTAATATTTTTGGATAACCTTTTTTTATATTTTTAAATTGTATGTTAAAATAAAAATGTGTATTGTGGACATTTGCTTTCCATTAGTCTAAAATTATCATGCTATTGATCAGTGAAATAAAAACAGACTACATATGTTGAACACTGGGAAGTTACACTGGAGCAATGACCGCTGAAAAAACCCTGCTCAAAGATGCGCTGGTTACCACGACCAAATACTGTTTCTATTTCATTTAAGATAAGATAAGATAAGACAAGATGAACCTTTATTAATTCCCGTAGGGAAATTCAGTGTTACACTCTGTTGTTAATTTCACACAGTACATATACATGTGTCAATGGAGAGATGTCAGAGTGAGGGGGCTGCTCCTGACAAGCGCCCGGAGAAGTTGGGGGTTTGGTGCCTTGCTCAGGGGCACCTCGGCAGTGCCCAAGAGGTAAACTGGCACCTCTCCAGCAACCAGTTGATCTTGGTCCATGGGGGACTTGAACCGGTGACCTCCGCCTCCTAACTCAAGTCCTTACGGACTGAGCTACTGCCGCCCTTGAGGCAATCTGAGATTTAAATCATCATCCGTTCTGTATTTGCGCTGTAAGCAAGACGCCATCTCTGCGTGTCTGTGTGTGGAACCTCGGGTGCCACAGGAAGTCCCACGGCTACTCGCCACGGCCACCGTGTGCTCGCAGTCCTTACATATCACTGTTGCACTTTAAAGAAAAGAGCTAATTGTTGTGGTCATGTGTCTTGTAGTCGTGCTAAATTATGTAGAGAGGAGGAGAACACATCCTGTTGGACTTCTTCACCATTGATCTGTCACTCCTCAAACATTGTGGAATGTGACTGTATTATTAACTTGCAGGTTTTTTCTTACATCACTTTTTGTTTAAAACTATTGCCAGTATATAATTAATATAAACCCAGCTGTGAAACCTATAAAGTCTGACGGTGATTCAGGCTCTGGGGCCACTGTTTCTGGGGTTCCAGTGTAACCAGCAGATATTCAGCCCAGGACTTCCTCTTCTGTGTGCCGGCCGTTGCGTATGGTCCAGTTTTCACCTTGAGAAGTTGGAGCTGAGAGACAAAGTCTATGACTGGATTGTTTCATAAGTAGCCAGTTTATACTCTGTTTTATTTTTTCGCCAATGAAAAGCTAAATCGTCTGAAGGCAACAGTCACTGGGCTCCCAGATTGCATTTCGGTCAATGCTTTCCTCCTCTTTTGCTCTCCACACTGACTGTTTGATTACTTGGACTACAGAACAGAAACCAGAACACTTCCGATACCAAAATCGCATCCCGTTGCCAACAGATTAACCCAATTTAAATATTTTGTTTGATATTAGAGCAATAATCCTCACTAAAGCAAACAAATATAGTCCCATAAAAAGCACAGAGTATGCGTATTTCAAGACATAACCTCCCTATTGTTACAGTATTTGAAATACATCTGAAACCCCTGAAGTTGTGGTATTTCATAATCAAAAGATTCAAACCATTCGATAGCTTAATATTCCATTTCATTTTCAACCCAGTAGCACTTTTAGGGAAGTATGAGTCACTTGTCAAAAGCTGGATATTTGATATGTTTTTCTGTAAAGGAGGTCTTGTGTTCGTAAAATGGTTCATCCTCCCAATTCTCCTCTGTGTCTTTAATTTTTATACCAGTGAGTTTACCTTGTCAGACCAGGACCCTAACAGGGTAAATTTAGTTTCCTGCACTGGGACTCAAATCAGAACAAAACCACATAATGAAGCAATTTTATTTAAAACTGAGGAGTTTTTGTGACTTGTTTAATGGCTCTCACAGTAAAGCTATTACCAAAGAGCACCATCCAATTACTGCCAGATATCATATTTCACTTTAGTGCTCTTATTATGCGAGGAGGGTCCCAAGTGAGTAATTGTGGTTGATCATTTTGGGACCCTGACTTTGAGACACCGTAGTACTCTTGACGTACTGCAAAACACTGCTACCTTTGGCTCCCGAGTTAAAGTTTAAGGGACTCTCCTGTGTGACGTACGTATAATGTTACGAGAAAATGTTCTCCTAAAGTACACAACGAGAGCTAAATCACAACATTGTCTTTAATATTTAAAAGGTAATCCACATTTCATTACAATCAATTCAAACAGAGATGTAAAAAGACATATTAAATGTTAAAATACTGTTTAAAACTTCTGGGGATGCTGTGTATTTTGAAGTTTTCTGAACCTAATTCATATTGTCAAGTATAAATCTCAATAAATGCTCCAAACTACAAGTAGCCAGAAGATGTTTAGTTTAAGGTTGACAAAGATAAACCCAACAGAGTTTCCATTGAAAGATCAAAAACCCTCATTTAGACTGTGGCCAGTGAATCGGGTGACCTGTGGGGTTATGAATAACAAAATAATAATAACAAAACTCTGCAGAGCAGCTTCTCTCAGGGACTGTCCTCTCCTCAAACCCATTAGTTACGCTACTAGAGGGCTTTTTTTTTCAACACGCTTTGACTTATTTCTCTATGCTGCATGTGTCATTTGTAAATAAATAAAAAAAAAAAAAAAATTTGTTTGTGGACCAAAATGTTATTAGATTAGAGTTATTATCAGATTCTTCACATTTCCATTAGCATCCCGACGTCTTAATGTTCTTCCTCTGGACAAATGACTAAATTACAGGTAACGTTAAAAATTTAGACAACAGCTATTACACATGGCTTACAGCCACATGCAGGTATAATTAGTTCTTTTTGTGCTTTCTTTTCATGAAGTGCAGAAGTAGTTAATTTTAGCCACTGACACACACACACACACACACACACAGAGAGAGAGAGAGAGCAGGTCTGTTGCTCATTGTTCACTTTTATCTATTCACAGTGGAGGATTCAGTATCATATTTATCAGATTTTACTGTCTTTTATCTGGATTAGGGATTAAAAGATTACAGCAAACATGAATACATAATCTGATTAAGCTATTTCATTATTACATTTACAAAGACCCACACTGTACTCATATTGTTGTGCTATTGTACATTGAGTGCAGTCGGTCAAACATTTCTGAACGCTTGTGGCTTCAAAAATTGCCACCATCAGTATTGATGAAACAGATAATTACTACGTCCTTTCTTCTGTTTTATTGTGATGCCAAAGATATTTGATTTCTAAATACTCTCAAATTTAGTACACCATAATGTAAGGATGCACTGCTACGATGACTCATGATGACTCAAATAGCTGGATTAAATATCAGTGACGACGGAGCCAATCTATTCAATTCAATTCTATATTTATAAACCATATACATTATATACTGGACTTTCTATTCCTGTGTAAGTGTTAACCAATTTGTTGGTGCATTAAAAAAGGTCTACACACAGTGAGGCTCATTAATTAAATCCTGGTATCAGATCGGCACCTGGTATCAGCTGGTACTCACAGCCCAGGCAGTGCTATAGGTATCGGGACTGAAATAATGAGTTGGCGCATCCTTACCATAATGTATGCAAAAATACTTTGAAACAAATAAATAATACGCTAAAACGCACTTACCCGATCAAGCAAGTGGTAAAAAAAATAATATAGTAATAATATAGTATAGCTGGAGATGGAAGGATCTAAGGAGTGAGCCATCTCACTTCCTTCTCTGTTCAGAGTTACACATGCCAGACCAGATCCCAACAAACCAAATGTGGGACAAAGAGTATGTCTGTCTGGGACAATGTGGGACACGTTACCAAGGCTGAGAGGTAGACTACAATTTAGATATGATGTCTATCTAACTTAAATAATACACATTTCCCTTCTACCCCTTATCGCTTGGCATGTCTCTCTTTGAGCTGCATGTTTCTTGGATAAAAGACAAATTTCGAAGAAGCATCTGTCCTGCAGTGGTTTGACTTTTAAAACTAGAGCCAATGGAAATGTGGGACATCATCTAAATATGTGGGACATGGGATAAGGGATACAAATGCTGCGCAGTCCCTCATAAAGTGGGACACCTGGTCACCCCACACATACGCAATGCCCTTAGGGCACAAAAGGCAACGGATAAATTCAAAGTTTATGAGCTGAAGTACTAATGAGCACTTCAGTTATCCTTGTTGGGGGGTGCTGGGTGATGTGGGAAGATTAAACATGGCAATTAACTTTGGTCTTTGTTGTTACTTGATAACCACTAATCAATAAAATGACTTTGGGCAAGTAGATTTCTGACTCACTTGTCTGGTCAAAAATATTAATACTGAACTCTGCTTTTTGGACCTTTACTGATGCAGGAGAAAACAGGTTTAGAACACACACATTAAGAAGATTGTCATTATACATCATTAAATTACACATCCATTGAGAATAATCATGCCTTAACAGGTTTTAGACCCAGCAGTTGCACCATCTTACCAGGCACTTTCCAAAGAAACAGTCTTTAATGGCAAATTTAGCAGGGCAAAGTTTTCTTGCAGTCTCAAAAACACAACACACTGTGCTCCACTCAGATTGAAGGTCATATTACTCCACTCCACAATGGGCAGGATGGCCGGCAATTTGTTCAAAGTCAGAAACTGCTTCAGAAAGAATAAACAAACGTTGGATCCCATCTGAAGCAAAAGGAATTCTTCATCAAACCCCAGTTCACCTC